>PVJD01007614.1:0-81944 GCA_004026545.1 Mormoops blainvillei | reverse complement strand
GGCCAGCTTTTATCCGCAGTGGGCCTTGGCAAGGGTCAGCTGATGTCTCATAGAGCTCCTAGGGATCAGCCTTAGTTTTTAAACTAATCAATGATATAGCCTCAGGCTTTAATCAGCGTCCTGGCTTAAGCACCACAATGTGGGGCGGAGTGATTTCTGCAGGTGGGGCTATTGCTTCCCCTCAGGCTGATGCCACTTGGAGAGGAGTGCTCTACCTGAGAAAGATGGCTTCTGCAGTATGGGGAATGACTGAGCATAGGGATTCTGGCAGCTGTTCCTTCAGTTCTCTCCCCAGAACCACAGACCCCAGACCCCCCTCAAGTGTCTCTAGTCCACTCTGCCCTCCCTTAACTGGAGCCCAGTGAAAGTGGCTGCAAACAAAATGTTATGCATTGGACCTTTAAGAGGCTCTCTGCATCTCCAGCCATCTCTCCCTGGCAGACAGAGCCCCTGCTGCTTTTCACAGCTGGATGTTATTTGGGTTCCTTTTAGACTCTGGTTCTGTAGGCTGGGGAGCCCAGTTTGGGGTTTAGACCCTCTGTTTCT
Source organism: Mormoops blainvillei (assembly GCA_004026545.1). Lineage (NCBI taxonomy): Eukaryota > Metazoa > Chordata > Mammalia > Chiroptera > Mormoopidae > Mormoops > Mormoops blainvillei. Next base: position 81,398 of record PVJD01007614.1, on the reverse strand, counting down.
CTGGGGGAACCCCCAGCTATTGAAATGTCCCTCCAGAACTTCAACTGCTACTCATGGGAGCCCAGTCAGCCCTCTTGCGCATCCTCTGCACTACCTACTAGTCTCACCATGGTGAAGTGGTTTTCTGTCTGTCCATTGTTATGAGGCTTCTCTCTAGCTAGTGTTCAGTTTGTTATTCAGGCTGATTTCTGTACAATTTAATTGTAATTCCAGATTAGTCCTGGGAGGAGGATAGTGTAGCTTCCACTTATTTACTCCTCTGCCATCTTAGGTCTCTCAATATTAATTTTAAACATTAAGCCAAAGTAAAATAACACATAAACCAATGACATTTGAAAGTTAATACATCACGATTCTTTTCTGACTAACCTCAAAAATTAAAGCTTTCACTTTTTAGAGTAGGAAGAAATGCTATTTAGACATTAAACTCCAGCCATTTTATATGCCTTCATAATGTATTTGGTGTAATTTTTTCTTGTCGTTACTTAATTCATATCATTATTTAATTTTTCACATCTGAGTTTTCTTTTTTAACTGATTTTAAATCCTCCAAGGTCAGGGACCATGTTAGGTGCTTTTATATACCTAATAGTTCCTAATACTGAATTACAGACAGTAGAAAGCCCCAATAAAAAATTTTAATAGCTCATAATTATATCATATTTCATTGATTCTGAGATACAGACTTTTTAATATTTTCAAATCTGTAGAGCTGCATCTTATAATTATCATTGGCAGCATTTACTTTATTTCTTAATATCTTACAACTGATGGTGTCTTGGATTTGAAGAAATTCAGCAACTAATATATATTATTTACCATGTGGGGTCTCCCTAGAGTGGCAGTGGAATTGACACTGTACCCAATTCTATAATCTCATGTTAGGACAGCTGGTGTATGATGCAAACTCTGTGATAATAAACCCCACTTATCTACTTAAATCCTTTAAAATTTTTATAGTAAGAATTATGGAACATTTGAACTGAAATCCCAAATAATTACAAATGTGTTGTGTGTGCCTTTCCCAAAGAAGAGCACACTGTATGAATACACCAGATTTAATTGCTAAACCACTTAGCCACATGGTAATTTGGGCTGTCTTTTTTTTTTTTTTACTACCTTTCTCGTTAAAAATAATCAAGTGAGAGATATAGAGGAAAGGATGGCCTGAGGATAAAGTTGCTGGCTGTACTGGTACAAATATTTAAAATGGATAAGTAACTTAAATTATTTTATCATTAGTTTTATGACACCTGTTGATAACATTTCAAGTGGTAATTTCACTCAGAGATCTGCTTAGTATCCAGATCTTATGACAGAATAGTTTGTTTTTACTTTTATATTTGATTAGTCTACAGTGACTAGTAAGTCTCAAGTTAAAAGAGGCCCTTAATTATCTAAACTTATTGGATGTGAATTGCCACCCAGAAATCCTAATGGTGAGGTGGGGGTACGGAGAGAAGAGATGGAGGAAGAAGAGGAGGAGGAAGAAGAAGAAGAGAAGGGGAAAGAGGAAGAAAAGGGGGAAGATTAGAAGGACAAGGAAGTAAAAGAGAAGGAGAAAGAAAAGGAAGACAAGAAGGAGGAGGAGGGGAGGCAAAAGGGTAGGGACAGAGCAAGGGAATGAGGGAAGAAAGGAAGGAATGAAGGAAATAGCCAAGTCATCCAACCCGAAATATTAGTGAGAAGCTGCCAGTGAAAGGAGGTTGTAAAATAACAATTACAACATTAATTAATAATATTATTGAAAATTTACCATGTGTCAGCCACTGTTCCAAGTTTACATCTTATAATCCATTTTATTCTCAGTAATTCTACGAAGCAGGTGCTATTATTATCTCAGTTTACAGATGAGGAAATTGAAGTACAGTAATATTAAATAATTTGCCTAATGTAATTTGCCCAGTGAGTGACAACCTGGATTCAGAGGACAGTCCAGTTTCAAGCAGGTGATTTTTGCCACTTCACTGCAGTTACCTCCAAAGTGATCACTTATCTATTTTATTAGGGTAAAATACCCATGGTATTGATACAGTGGAAATTAATTGAGTTTGCAGTGTGGTATCAGAATCTCTACACTTTTTAAAGTGCCCTCATGTGTCCTATCCTCATTCAAATATCGAGAGGCACTGATTTAAACTTCTGAAATATGGAAAACACATTAGACATGGGTTTCATCTAGATATGTATGATGTAGATCATTCATCGAATGCTGATGATGTATCATTCCTTGTAACAAGGGAATTCTAGATAGAGAGGGAATGTGTGAATTAAAGGCAACATTTATCACCATTAGATTTACATTTAACTGTTTAGACAGATAAGCTAGCATAATATTAGAATAAAAATGGAACATAGAAGATCAAATTTGTGCACAAATTAGTGATGACTTAACCCTAAGTAAACTCCCTCAAAGCTGAGAAAAGAGCCTTCCAGTAAGATGGTGGCCTAGGTAAATAAGGCACGTGTCTCCTCCCACAACCACATCAGAATTACAACTAAACTACAGAACAACTACCATTCAGAACCCCCTGAAATCTAGCTGAACAGAAGTTCTATAAGGATATAAAGAAGAAGTGTCACACAGATGTATATGCCTATATGCACAAACACACACATTCTAAAATTTCTTTAGAATTGCACCCTCTAACATAGTAGCCATAAGACACAATTGTGGCTACTTAAATTTAGATTAATTAAAATCAAATAAAATTAAAAATTCCATTCTTCCACTACACTAGCCACGTTGCATGTTCTCAATAGCTACAGATGTCTAGTTACTATTATATTGGACAGCATAAATCCAGAATATTTCTATGACAGAAAGTTCTAACATGCCACACTGTTTTAGAGAATCTAAGGGATTATCTTTTTCTCTAGTGTAACTTTCACATTTACAAAATGTAACCATGTACTTCAAAAGACATATAAAAGGAGTAGAGTAAAGCTAAGATATTGCAATTGTCCTGTTAACTTGAATCTTGCTAATTTAGCCAAGTAGGGCAGTTTTATGTAAAAGCTGGTTACCTCACTGTTCATTTTAATTTTGTCTGTCAGTGTAGCAACCTCTGTGGTCCTTAACTTTATGGGCAATGATAGCTGACACGTGGGGATTATCCCTGGTTATTTTTCCATACAGTGCTCAAGGCTTAGTGCTGCTTTTCTGCTTCCCTCAGCTACAACACCTTTCCAATCCCTGCCCTTACCCCCGGGCCACAGCCCCTACTCCCACCCTGCCAAGCCCCCTTCTACTCCCTGCCACAAAGTTTTAAACTCAGGGACTTGACAACTATGCCCTTTCTTACCCCATGAAAATTTACCACCATGTGCCTGATATTTGCAATTAGCTGGCTAGAAGGCTGATCATTACTAATATGAAAACGAGTGATAATGGAATTTGGAATAACATTTGACAATGATGGTGATAGGAGTAGTAAAAACTGCAACTTCCATTTACTGAGCACCTGGGTAAAAGCCACCTACTAATTCCTCTATTTTCTCAGAATCACTATTACTGAAGGAGGAGCTTAAAGAGCTCACAGAACTAGGTCTGTTTGGATCCAAAATGTGTCCTTTTAACCATCATCCTTATTACCACTCTATGTCACTTTTAAAATAATAATTGTGATGACAGTCAACTGCAACTTGGGAGATGTTTACAATATTAAGTGACAAAAGCATAAACTTATTTCTGCAACTTCAAACACATTGAAATTAATTTTCCAGAGGACTCCTGGCTTCACTGAAGACTGAGCTGGCATGGCAGAAATTCTTTCCACTAAAATCACATAGAAACTTTAACTAAAATGAGAAAAAAATATATATATAGTCTGTCTGGAAAAAGTCCAGCCACAGTTAATATAATGAGAACATCATTTGCACAACATAGATGTATGTAACCTGGCAGCCAAGGAGAGTTGGACTTGAATGTGCATGCATGAACAATGATGACTTCACTGTACTAGTCAGTGGGACTGGTAGACATTGTTGAGTGAGCATGTGTACTGTGTGGCTGTCACATTCAAAATGACTGAGTAGAACAATGTATCTGCATCAAATTTTGCATTAAGCTTGAACATTCCTCTACAGAAAGTATTTGTTTTATTTTTTTGGTCCTTATTCATTTTCTTTTTTAAAATTTATTGTTGTTCAGTTATAGTTGTCCTGCCTCCCAAGATCAATCCCCCCTCATTGTCTATGTCCATGAGTCCTCTATTCATGTTCCTTTTCTTGCCCCTTTCCCTTCTTTCCCCTTTTATCTCCCTCTCCCCTCCCTTCTGATTACTGTCAGTTTGGTCTTTATTTCCAAGTCTCTGGTTCTATTTTGCCTATTTGTTTGTTTTGTTGATTAGGTGCCACTTATAGGTGAGATCATATGATATTTGTCTTTTACCACCTGGCTTATTTCACTTAGCATAATGCTCTCCAGTTCCATCCATGCTGTCATATAGGGTAGGAGTTCTTTCTTTCTGCTGTGTAGTATTCCATTGTGTAAATGTACCACAATTTTTGATCCACTCACTTACTGATGGGCACTTGGGCTGTTTTCAGCACTTGACTATTGCAAATTGTGCTGCTATGAACACTGGGATGCACAGGTTCTTTCGAATTGGTGTTTCAGGGTTTTTAGGGTATAGTCCCAGCACTGAACTATTTGGATGATTCAGAAGACTGCAGCTATGGGCAACTGGTGATTGGCAGCTTAATCATGATAATGTGCCGGCTCATGCATTACATCTTGAGCAGAGTGTTTTGGCAAAACATCAAATCACCAGGTGACTCAGCACCCCTACAGCCCAGAGTTGGCACCCTGCGACTTCTGGCTTTTCCCAAAACTAAAATCACCTTTGTTAGGAAAGAGATTTCAGACTGTCGATGAGATTCAGGAAAATATGATGGGGCAACTGTTGTTGATTGGGAGACCTGTGTCATGTCACAGGGTGCCTCCTTTGAAGCAGACTGAGGCATCATTGTCCTATGTACAATGTTTCTTGTATCTTGTGTCTTCTTCAATAAGTGTTTCTATTTTTCATAGTGCATGACTGGACACTTTCTGGACAGGTGTATACCTCTGTCTATCTGGATGGTGGTTTGAAAGCAAAGGTAAACGTGAGGCACTAGGAGAAAGGAGAGATATCAAAGCTGAATCAGGAAATGGGAGCTGACATTGTGGTTGCCTACAAATATTTTAAGCCTAGATTTAGGTCCCAGGCCTAGAGTTTTAACCTGAGTGGGGCCTGAAGCAGTATAGCAGGAAATAGGGAAGGAGGGGGAGCTGAAATCGGGGACACTACGTAAAGTCTGGAACCTCAAGTATTGTCCCATCACACAGGCTTGTCATCTTATTGGAACCTTTGGTCACTTATGAGAAACAAAATCTCTCCGAATATGAGGAGTCTGATTTTATAATATTAATCTAGTACAGAACACCTAGTTAAGAATTTAACATCTAATAGAAGTTTTATAAGGAAAGAATGAGGACAAACATATTTCAAGAACTAATGGAGAATTTTCTAGAATTAAGGAAGAAGTGAGTTTTTGCTAGCTAAAAAAGATAAATAAAATAAATTAGCACTGATATAGATCACAGTGAATCTTCAGAATATTAAAGACAGAGCAAATCTCAAAGGCAACCAAAGAGAAAAAGACAGATTGCCTGTAAGTTAAATTTGGTGTGATCTTCTTTTCAGCTGCAAGATATGCCAGAAGACAATGGAATAGATCTTCAAAGTGGGGAAGGAATATAATTGTCATTTTAGAATTCTATACCTAGATAAATTATCAGTCAAGTGTAACAAAAAAATAAAGACATTTTCAAAAAAATAGGTTTCTTTATTTTTATTGTGCATAGATAATTTTAAAGCAAGGTTTTAAAGAATGTGCTTCAGTAAAAAACAAGAAATATTTAGGAGATAAATGAAATTATGGTGTGAAATTATGGTGTAATAATTAATAATAATAATCAGTAAGCATATTAGAAACTCTAAGTAAGCATTGAATACACAAATAACTTATTTATAATCTATACACCAGTACCTATTTTAAGACAGAATTTAAAGGCAAAGAATAACTACAATAATAAGAAACATCAGTAGGTAAGTTGGAGGGAAATTGGTATTTAAGTTTTCTATGGTCTTCCAGTTATTCTAGAAGAACATTGTAGACTTAGCAAAAGATGATTGCTAAAAACTTAAATATGTAGAACAGAAATAAAAAAAAGTACAACTTTCAAAATAGAAGAGGGGATAGTGAAAAGATTAAACAAAAATTAATTCATCAAAAGGAAAAAAGCAAATATAAAAGGCATAGAAATATAAAATGTTATATAAATACATATATATTTACAATAAGTGTAAACAGATTACATGTACCAGTTAAAACACTGTGACTTTCAGAATGCAGATTCAAAAATCCAGCAATATACTGCTTCCAAAAGACAACCCTAAACGTAAGAGCACAAAAATATTTAAAGAGAGGAAAAAGACATAACAGGCAAATGCTAACTGAAAGTTTATATCACTATTAATATCAGACAAAACAAATAAAAATTAGTAGTATTTGGGATAAAGTATAATTAGCTAAGAGCAAAATAATGTGCATATAGATAGCTGAAAGAAACATGCAAAATTGAAAACCACCTTTATAGTGGCAGAATACTGAGTACATATTTTCTAATATTTTAATTGCATGTAGTATTTGGACAAAAGTTCTCTAATTATTGGCTGAATGGATGAATGAATACATGAATACATGAGTGAAAAAAATGTGTGAATGCACAAATATACCAGAAGATTGTGTTAGTGAATTAGGGTTTATGCTATGCTATTTAAACGTCCAGGCATGTACTGGTGACACCTTACTTAATAATATTTTAGCTACTCTGTAAAAACCAACTTGGTCACTTGGCAAAATTTTATCAATAATTTAAAGCTTTGATTTGCATTTTGTTTTTATCTAATAATTAAAATGGTATTATAGAAATACCTCTTCTAATTGGTAATTCTGAAGGCTTAAACAGCTGAAATACAAACATTTCTTGTGTCAGTTACAGTAAGAATTTTCTTATTTTGAATTTTATTTAGATTAATGTGAAATGTAAAGCTTCATGTTACTAATGGTAATTTTTAAATTGAAAGGCCCAAGTCTATGTAAAACTTTGCTGTTAAAACTTTAAAAAAACACATTTTGAGGAAATAAAAAATTTAGACCATATATTTTCTGGAATTCTAAGATAACCTCTTTAAAAATGAATCAGTTCATATTTAGGTCTTGTGTTATTTAATCCTGAGAAATAAATATTAAACAAAACCATTTCCATCTCCATTTTAGCAATTCACAATATTGAGGTCAGGTTTTGGTTATCACATTGACAAGCCCTAAGCTGGAAACAAAAAGGTGCTAGTCAAATCTCCATTTGTTTCCACTACTATCACTTATAGAAGGGATTATGAGTAATACGGGCATATTAGTTATCTCAGCTGACATATTTCAAAGAGAAATGTCCTAAAATAGTATACAAAAGATAAACAGTAGAATTGCTGCAAATTAAAAATGTGCACTGTAGTTGCAAAGGAGCTGAGATGGTTGGTTCCTTAATCAACCCCTGGTTTTAACTTAAGCAAATATATTGAAAGTATGTCTGTAAGGCTAAGCTACATAAGCCTTTCTTCTAAATCTGCCTGCAGGCATTAATGCTCTGATTTGAGATGGCATCCTTATTTTCTAAGTGCAAAAATGGTTACAAAAGAGCTTTTCTCACTTTGAGGATAAAAGCTAAAGTATTCTTTAATTTTGGTTACTGCCTGGCTCATCTCAGCACCATAATAGTTATTTGGCTCAAAACCAAAAAAGTGGCAATACAGTACTTACATGTCTATGGATCAAAATTAGATGAAAAATTGCTGTTTTTCATCTCCAAAGCTATTTGCTGCACATTTTATAACTCTCAAGATGCCTTTTGTAATGTGTGATAACTGAGCCAACTGCAGCATCTGCCTGGAAAGAGATTACTTTAATTATGGACTCAATGTCCTATTTTCTGCAAGTGATCCCCAGAGACAGACTTTATGCCGGAGGAGAAGTGCAAGGATGCACATTAAAGCCTTCATGTTAACCATGAAGAGAAGGATAAAGTGATACAAGGACACCCATAACTGCCTTCATTTCCTAGTCTGTAAAATGATGGAAGAGTCTATAGCGATAGGTTTTTAATTATTCCAGCATCTGTTATGGACTTCTGATGGTAAGGGCAAAATGAGCTTACAAGAGAGCAAAACCTTTGACAAGTCTGTACAGGAAGCAGACTATATTAAAAGGGTTTGGTTTCCATTTCCTTTAAATTTTTCTTCCAAATTGAAAAATATATGTGCATCATCAGTTACTTGCTATATTATTATTAGAAGCTAACTGGTGTTCTTCTCAACCTCAGTTCTGGATGACACATCAAGCGCCTTGTTATTAAGAATTCATTTACCTTTCAGTATAATAGAGTTGCTCGTAATGAATTTTATCAGAATCAATGTGCATGTCTTGTGTATTTCCATGGAAGTTTTTAAAAACCTAACATTGATTTAACGTTATGAATGGACACTTAAAGCAAACTGTTACCTTGTTCATGTTAATTATAGAATTAGACTCTGATGAATAGTTTTTTTAAGAATAAGTGTGGTTTTTATTTTTAAAAGCATAGCACATACTTATATAGGATACTTGGGATTTCATCTGATTTCTCAATTAGTATAAGCATATTTTGCATATTTTAAAAGATGAGGGATTATAGAAGTGCAACCATGGGATTTAATTTTAAACTTCAAAAGAGGAATTGAAGGGATTTGGCTTGAAATCATTTTGTGTTGAGGAGGGAAAGATGGAACAGAAAAATGTATCTACAATAATATTAGGTGAAAACATCAAGTCTTTTAAATATTATATCATCTATGACATTCATTATTTTGTGGTGTTAAAATGAAATACTATTAATATATTTATCCATTGGTAGAGAAATCTAAGTAAATATATCTTAGGACATTTCGAATGGTTGCATTTGACTCTAAAAATTAAATATTTGTTATCTTTTGGACTAATTTATAGTAAATGCCTCATGGCAGACCTTTTAAAAAATATATTGAAATGGACAGTTTTACAGAGATTTTTGTGTTGTATATCTTGCAAATGAGCGATTGAACCTGTATTATCTCTTTATTATCAGAATTTATAAATAGAAGAATTGGTTCGTGTTTGTTTCTTTTTAAAGATCTTGGATATAGGAATTAAAGATCTTGGATATAGGAATAGAAGAATTGGTTCGTGTTTGTTTCTTTTTAAAGATCTTGGACTGAAGGGAAAATAAAAACCTATTAGAAAAAAATGAGTATATAAATAACTGTGCTAAGTCATCAGTGCAAGGAGAATAATTCCTGATTTTTCAATTTTATATTTTGCTACTGAAACATAGGCTTCTTTATTTCCCTAAATGGATCTTAATTATATTATACAGACATCCCATACAAATAAATAGCAAGAGGAGATTTCTAAACGGCTCACTTGGAGCAAGATGAGATGACTTCTTCTAAGTTCAAAAGGAGTAGAGTTTTCTCTTGAGGAGTGTTTATTCTAATTTCAATTCCATATTGTACTTAGGTGACTCCAAATAAGACTTTGAAAAAATACATATTATATTTTTTAAATTCAAAACTTGTATTTGGAACATATACTTTTTTCCTGCTGTTTGTTCCAGACATTGTCTTTCTGAGTTTGTTTTTTGTAAAAATGTCATTATTTTTGGCCTTCCATGTTTCATGCTTGGGTTAGAATGCAAAGTCCCTTAATTCAGATTTACAATCTAAAAGAATGACAGCAAACAAATATGTGCCTCAAACAGGCATTGCTTTTTACATTTAAACTTAACAGTATATTCTGCTTCTTTTTAAAATGTTTTAAAATAATTTTATGATTGTAAAAGCAATCTCATGTATTGAAGAAAACGTTCACACACACGCATCCACATACACACTTGCACCATGTGCACACACACACGTGCATGTTCCTGCCATCCCAGAAACAAGAAACTAAGTATCTTGGTGTATATTCCTCTAGATGTGGGTATACAGCATGGGTCAAAAGTAGGTTTACAGTTGTGGGTATGCAAAACACAGAGTTTATTGTTGAATTATTATTTATTAAATATTGTATTTTTCATACAAACAATGGAATCCTGCTTTGCCCCACCCTGTTTGTTCAATTTTATTTTTTATAAAATCATGGCTCTACCTTACATTATATTTTCTAGTTTAGCTTTTTTTTTTAACTTAACATTACATTATAAATGTCATTCTAATAAAATCCATCTACAGTATCGTCTAGGTTGTATTTTTTTCTGTGGCTGTACTATAATGTATTTAATCAATCCCTTATTTATGGACATTTTGCTTGTTTCTAGTCTTCACTATTGTAACAACTTTATGATAAACAACCTGATAGCTAATGCTTTTTGCACACTCCTAATTATGAAAATATATTATTGTCATAGTAGAGTTAATTGTGAAGTCAACCTGATTAAAATGAAAAGCTAAGCTATGCAGTCAAATTAAAATAAAATTATATTATAATTTTTGTGCTAAGGGCAGCATCACAAAGGCTAATAGCAGTTAACTTTTCAACAATAATAGTTCTGTAAAATAGTTTTTGATTGTTATTTACAGGTTAAGATAAATGCCCGTTTCCTTGTCCTTGTTCTAATTACCTAGTCATCTCTTTAAGAAAACATTATCTCTCACTTTACAAAATTTTTTGTTCTGTTGTTAAACTGTTCTATTGTTATATTTTAATAAATTTCTTTTAAATGTCAGTTTTATAAGGCAAACCAATTCAATAGAAGAGCAACACATTCTGTCCCCTTTCCAGTGCTCCCTGGAATACATAGCCTTTCACCTGACTAACCAGTAGTGAATAAGCCTCTTAGTCTAATGTTTATGTTCTAAAAATAATCAGTTATTTCAGATGTATAATTTGAATGTGACATTTTTATTCTATATTTTGTAAGGAAAACAATGTAAATTTCACTAGTAAATGGAGGTTGGCTTTATTGTGTTATACAAATATTCACTTTATAAATTCTTAATTATTTAATGGCTATAGGTCTTAAAATTGTCACAAGTTATGACATACACAAGTTTCTATTAATGCTGTTTTATTATGGCATTGTCATTGTCTATCCTTTTTTTCATATTCTATTTAGTCTTTACTGGGAAAGTAAATTCTTAATATAAATATCCTTAAGCTTTTTCCAAAGGAAATCCTACGGACTAATTCTTAGATCATATGGTTTATTGTACAAACACAAATATGAGTGTGGTTAATACTGACCACTTTAACCCTGTAGAAGAATCTTTAATGTCTTTTTACCTGGGTAAAAAGTATTTTTCACCTTTATCTCTGCTTCTGCTATATTAAAAGAAGGGCGTGACCTCAAATAGAGAGGACCTGGCCATGTATTTAGAACCTCGGCCTGCTGCTTTGAATATCTGTCTGCCCTTAGTCTCATATCACCAATTTATAAAACACCCAGAAGTGAGAATTCACAGTGAAATATTTGAGTTTATGAGTAATACTAGATTTTCAGGGAGTGAAATGCTAACTAGATGTAAATAAGTAGGATGATATTGGATACATGAATGAGCAGAAGAGTGGGAAAATCAGTATTAATATGTAGACAAATTCAAAGTAATGTAAGCAGGGAAAAATAATTTGAGCTGTTATTAGAAGATAACAGCGTATGATTAGTTATACTAGTTCTATTCTAAGTGGAAGACTCAAGGAGCAATTATGGACTATATCTTGAAGAAATCAAAAAGTGCTATTGTTGCTTACGTGATCCCCCCAAATTCTAGGAACCTTTTCAAGGATCATTGGAAAGAGAAGAGATGATGATGTTCTCACTGGCAACAATCTCTAGAATAGTGGTTGCAACATTAGATACAAATATTTTTGGGTTGAGTCTATAGTACATCAGTGCTAAAGAAGGACCTTGGAAAGTGTGTGTGTGTGCATTTCCAGAAAAAGAAGTGCCAGATAACCACTATAAATCATTTTGTTTTCTTTTGGGAGATAACTTCCTGCATAGGACCTTTTTATATTTTTATGCCAATTAAAAGGTGATTTATATTTTCTTGATTTTTTTGTGTGATGGCACCTGTCTTGAAAGTTAAGACCCCTTTTTATTAATTCTACACTGAAAAAATGAAGATGAAAATTTAATGCACACAAGTGCCATTTTTTCCTTTTTTGGTATATTTTATTGAGTATACTATTACAGTTGTCCCATTTTTCCCTCCATATCCCCTCTTCCTTGTACCCCATTTCATCATCCCCACACCCCTTAGTCCATGTGCATGGACTGCACACAGCAGTTCTTTGGCTTTTTAATTTCCTACACTACTCCCGGCCTCGCCTGACCACTTCGTTTTTTGTTTGTTTTTGTCAACATTTTCCCACCCATTTGTTCCTTTTAAATATTTTACTTTTATGTTATTACAGTTGTCCCAATTTTTTCCCCTTTACCCCCCTCAATCCACACCCCGCATTCCCACAGTCATTCCCCTCACCATTGTCCATGTCCATGGGCCATGCATACATTTTCTTTGACTGATCCCTTCACCTCCTTTCAACCAGTCCCCACCTTCCTCCTTCCCTCTTACAGCTGTCAGCCTATTCCATACTTCTATGCCTCTGATTCTATGTTGGTCATTTTTTTAAAGAGGACTTGACAGATAACAGTTCAACTTAAAAGATATTTATACATGAGAACTTAAAAATGTAAATTTTTGTGAAAGATTTAATCAGGATTTAAATATAAAATACCTTCAAAATACACTTTTGTTGTTTCAGATTCATTTACATAGAGCTTTTTATCATAGCAACATCAGGGATAAAGATGGACTTGGATAATTGGTATCTGTGAAAAATGTTGTGTTCTTGTGGAGATTTTCAAAGTAAAATACTTTGGTGTACCAATTTAGAAAATGTCTTTGGGTTTATACATTTGACTTACAAAGGAACTACCAAAGCTGTTACTATTATAGCACATTTGTTGCATCTCTGCCAGTTCACAAGTATGATTTCCTACAACTCATAATGCTAATCCACAGTAGAAATTTTATTTTTAAGTATAAAATCGTTAAAATGTCCAATAACAGTATTTGACCAAGAAGTATGAATCACTGGCAAATCAAATGTTTCATCTAATAAAATTGTAGTTAATATAATATTCATCTGCTTAAACTTTCATAGATAACTTACATTTCACTTGATATCTCAAGTCAAACTCATGATTTTACTTTAAATCTGAAGAAAATTACATATTAAGGACATCTGCCCAGCTGCTAGTCTTAGAAACTTCAACACATGGTTAAAGATTTGTTTTGTTTCCCTGGAAAGAATAAAAACTTTGAATGACATCATCAAATGTATAAATTTTACAGTGTCAAATATTAACCAAAATATGATTGTATGGCTGATAGCTGAATTTCTCAAATATATGAAAATGGGAAAAAATTCCATAGCAAAATTAACTCATAAATAGCTCTAAAATAATATTGGTCTGTGTTTCCACAAATTCAATTACTTTCATGAACAAATCTTTTCAGTATACTAAGTTTTATAACATATAACAATTGGACAACTGAAAATCGATAATGGAAAGATTCCCACATATATTATGTATTTTATGGTAAACATTGCTCGTTTTTTCTGCACTTCCATCCTTAATTGCCTTTGCAAGTAACCATTCCTCTGGAGAATCAAAGACATATAAATTAGCTTGGATAATGCTGCCTTTTTGGAAACATTGTCATGTAGGTGCATTGATAAAAGCAAAGTTTTCTTAGCTTGGTATAACTTTAAGTGCTAAGGATAGCTAGAAGGACCCAATATTTCTTTTTTTTTTTTTAGATTTTATTTATTTTATTTTAAACAGAGGGGAAGGAGGGAGAAAGAGAGGGAGAGAAACATTAATGTGTGGTTGCCTCTTGCACGCCCCCTACTGGGGACCTGGCCCACAACCCAAGCATGTGCCCTGACTGTGGAATCAAACCAGTAGCTCTTTGGTTCGCAGGTCAATGCTCAATCCACTGAGCTACACCAACCAGGGCCAATATTTCATTTTAAAGATGAGGAAGCCGAGACCCAGAGAGGTTAATTTGATGTTACCAAGCTACATGGTGAAAGCTCACAGTAGGATCCAAGTCTTCTACTTTCCCCCTTACCACACACTAAGCTGACCCTTCAGCTCATTGGTTGTCTGTGGCCTCAGAGGGTATTGGGGGCTGAGTTCCACCCTTCTGCTCTCTCTTTCCTTCACATGTTAATAACGCAGCAGAGACACTGAAGCGTTACACTTAAATACCAACGTGCTGACCCTTCATTGCTGAAAATGGGAATACTTTATTTGGATTTATTGAGCTACATAGGTATATTCTGGGTTTTCTGGAAAGGCTCAAGTTCAGGAACTGTATTCTTTCCAATAAGGTCATTTGATAAATGTGTAGAACTAACTATAAAATTGTGTCTTCATTTGTCTATAAGTCAATCAGGACAAACTTCCAAATCAGAAAAACAGCTTTTGCCAGATTATCCATCCTTATTCTTATTTAGGAGTATGTGATTCCCCAAGAATTTTTTGGTGTGCCATCCACTCTGCTAGGTTCTTTACCTCATTCTTCTTATTTAATGTCACAAAAATCTTATGAAATAAGCAACATTATTATCCCCATTTTACGGATGAAGAATCAGAGGCTTGAGCACTTAAACAGCTTGCTCATTACACATCTAGTTTATACTTCTAGTAGAGGCAACACTGTAGCTTAGGTTTAGCCTGAGCCAATTTGTTTTTTTTTTTTTAATTTTTAAAAATTGTTGTTCTGTTACGGTTGTCCCAATTTTCCCCCACTGCTCTTCCCTGCCCTGCCCCTTCCCCATTACCAATATACGTTTTTAATCAATGCTTTTCCGATAACCACACAGAGTTGATTATTACTATATGTAAAGGTAGAACAAGACAACAAGAAAAACAAGAAACTCTTATTTAAAAATAGATTCTAGAGTCTACTTATATAGAAATAGTGATTAATAAGCATTTTTTGAGTGTTTAGGAAAACCAATGTTGGCAGAAAAAGGGAAATTAAAAATTTTTTAAAAGAGGAAAACATGATCTTCTGATCCATTAAAGGAGTCAAAACTGGCATGTTACAGTAGAAAAATACAGAAAAGAAAGATGAGAAAAATACAGAAAACAGAGATCTGCAAGCCTTTTTTTCTTTTCTTGAAGACCTTCTTCCTCACATATTACTTGTACTCTAAGTTTAGGATTTTCTTGCTATGCTCATGGCCTAAGTGTGTTTTTGGACTCATCTGGAAAATTTGCTTATGTGGAAATCCAATTTCCCAGCTATGTCCAAATAATGAAGCATTATTTTGTATGTATGTGTGTATGTAGTGGCTTTTAAAAATAATATGTATCTGTCCTGGCTGGTGTGACTCAGTAGATTGAGTGCTGGCCTGCGAACCAAAGAGTCACCTGTTCAATGCCTAGTCAGGGCACATGCCTGGGTTGCAGGCCAGGTCCCCAGTGCGGGGGCAGAGTGGGGCAGGTGTGAGAGGCAACCACACCTTGATGTTTTTTCCCTTTCTTTCTCCCTTCCTTCCCCTCTCTAAAAGTAAATAAATAAAATCTTTTTAAAAATAAATTTATGAATAAAACAAAAATTTTATGTATCTTCCCCTTAAAATAAGTCAAGAAAAATGTACTCAGGTTTGCTTGTTAAAGTTCTGATGTTATTGTCTTCTCTGCCTCAGTCTGCCCATCTAACCATGAAGTTACTTTTATTTAGAAGAAAATCATAAAGAGTTGCCTCAGTGTATGCCTTCTTTGATATTCCTGGGTGTCAGTAACTGTAAAGAAACAAAGCATTGTTCCTTGTCTCTTATCTTTTCTTAATTCCCATGCAGTTTTACTGAGAAACTTCAAATTGATAGGGATGTGAATGTTACCTGTAATAGGAAACAAAACAGAACACTGATCATAGGGGACAACTGGCCATATATATAGCAAGAGAACAGGTTTCCAGTGACTTTCCAGGGAGACTAATGTCACATCTACTTTAACATCCTCATTATTGACCTTAAACAAGGGAAAACAGCAAGTTAATTAAATTCTCAAATGATGTTAAATGGAGAGGTGTTTGTTACTAAATACTAGTGACGTGATGAGCAAGACAAAATTCAAAAGGTCCCTAGAGAATGTTAGAGATAGGAAATAACAAAATTGAAGCTTAAAAATGCAAGTAAATTTATCTAGAGAGGAAGTAATTTTAAACACTAGTATTAGATAAGCTTGAATTAGAATTCAATAATGACAAAAGAAGCTTCGAGATGATATGAAGCAGAAAATGAGAGGTAAGCTTGAAATATAATATAGTTAAAATAGTACTGTATTTAGAACCCTTGTATGCAGACTGCATAAAGGATCAGATAAAGACTCTTTGCTGATGAGACCTCATTTTGGGGTTTTTTTTTTGTTTGTTTTTTAAGATTTATTTGTTTATTTTTAGAGAGGGGGAAGGGAGAGAGGAGAGGGAAAGAAACATCAATGTGTGATTGCCTCTCGCACATCCCCTACGGCGGACCTAGCCTGCAACCCAGGCATGTGCCCTGACTGGGAATTGAACCTGCGACCCTTGGTTTGCAGGCCAGTGCTCAATCCATGGAGCCATGCCAGCCGGGCAAGACCTCATTTTGAATTCCTTGATTACAGATTACAAAGCAGTAATGAAAAAAAATTTAGTCTTTGTCATAGTCTCTACATCCTGGGAAAATTCAGTGCTAGTCAGCTACAAGCTTGTCATAACTAACAATAATAAAAGGCCCCCTCTTCCTCAAAATATGTTCCTTACCTATGCTCTGAAGCACAGTGCATGAAGTTCTTATCTTTGGAATCACCACTTTCAGTTACATTGCTCTTCCAACTATTCCCATTAAATTATCCACTGATTACGTGTGAAGAGTAAATATGGAAATGAATTTATCTGAAAGACTTTAGCAGCCCTGTGGCAGAGGCAGGACTGTGAGCAGAGGAAGCAGGACAGGTGAATGCGTGGCATGGGATCTACACAAGGGTCAGAAGGGCTAGGTGGGACCAGACAGTGTCACCTTAGGCAGCTTGAAAGACTCATTTCTGAGGGCCTTGGGAGACAGGGTAGTTATGGAACACTTACTAGGCGGTAAGTGCTTGGGAAGGAGGTTAGTGAAAGTCACTTGAACTCAAATGTTCTCTAATTAACATGAGAAAGCTAAGTGGCTGTGACCAAAGCTACCTATTATCCTCCTGGTCCTATGGCTGCAACTAGACAAAACCATTTGAATAACTAGCCTCATTCTCACTAGCTTATTCTTTATAAGAATGCTCTTAGTTTATTTGAGGGCTTATGGTAGGACTATTGTATCACTCACTGGATGGGTTCATCATTTGGACACTGAAAAAATTCCTTTGGATTTAATACTTGAAATCTGTTTCCATCTGATAGAAGACATTTTGGGGTCAATTTTTTTTTTAATTCCGTGTCAATTTATGTCTGCCAATGGAATTCCACAATGAATTAATTCTGCTCAGTGAATTTTTGTTCTCATAAAATTGTTTTAATGCCAAACATTGTCTGTTTCAGATATTGTACCAGTGGCATTTATTTACAGTCTGGTACATATGTAGTTTGAGCTTCTTAGCAAAACTTACTGTGAATTAATGGCTTGTTATTTATTGCTGAACCACTCTGCAGAAGTGATTTATAGGTTCGTGCTATGCACTGGCAGTTACTTTGCAGTCTCTGTGCTGGCTGTCTCATCAATATCATTAAATGAATTCACAGTGACACAGCTCTGCTACTGTAGTTTTTGATATGAGGGATAACCGAACATAAATCAGGACTTATGTTTAATTCATAAGATGTACCAATCTCTCATGTAGGCGTGAGTTAGGTTAGAGGATGTCACAGATGTATTTTACAGTACCTCTTGTGATTAAACCCAGGCCCTTCCATGCAACTCTGAGCACCAAGTAAAAATAATAGGTTGCTCTACACAATGCCATATTTCAGATAAATGCAATTTATTTTTATTTAAGTATGATTGGTTTCTATTGCCCTACAAGCAGGATATATTTTAGAAAGTAACACTGAGAGAGGTATATTGAAAAAAACTGTTACTTTAAGTGCATAATTCTTGTATATTCTTTAAGTAGTTAAATATGAATTAATAACTATAATTTATTTTAAAATATTTTTGCATATGGTTTTAAAAATAGAGTAATTGAACGTTTATGCTGAGTTAAAATAGTTTATTTTCAGTAATAACTTTAAAAATAACTAACTTGGGAGAATGGACCTGGTTACCTTTTCTCATTAGTCCAGCGCAAGAAAAGGAAAATATAGTTTAATACATACCAAGGAAAGCCAGTCACTTGCTTGTTTGGAAATAAAAATTACACAGAAAACAGAAGTCAAGATATATTTATATGTCAGTTTACTTAAAACAGGGGGAGAAAAAAATTAACACTTTTAGTGTCGTGAGAATTTCACTGGCATTGTTGCCACAATGCCCGATATTTATTCCTTGAACGAAACACTGTGAGTGCACTGTAATCCATGCAGAAGATGTGAGTTTTTCTCCTGGAGAGAAGGGTAATCCGGCTCCAGCAGTGCGACCAGGGGCGCTGGGATAATGGTGAGATTGCCAGGTTCTCGTGCTCAGTCACTGGCCCCCTGTGTAGCCCTGTGATCAGCTCCACTGACTGTCACAAAGAAAAAATGTGACATGTTTCTGCCAAAGAAATAATTCCAACATATGCAAGGAACTGACACAAAGATCTTCTCCTCCTTCCTCTGGTTCCAGTTTATTAGACCTAGCTTGAGGTCATATGATTTTAAGGCCTCCTTACTTGCGCCTTGGTCTGAAAAGAAGATGGTTGAGCTATTGCTTTCAAAGCCCAAGTGACAAAAGGATGAGAGGAAATGACATTACTTAGTAGTGTTATAAGTAATTGATTTCATAACGCTTGGGGCAAAGGGCAGCATAAATGCACACAAGAGAACACAGGAAGCCCGGGCATGTGAGCAGAGGAGAAGGGGAGTAAGCACAGGAGTGCTGGGGAACAGGGTGCCTCTGAGGGGAAAATTACTAAAGAAGGGTAGCTGGTAACGGCAGCATAAATGAACAGTTCCTTCTGGTGTGAATTGTGAGATTAAAAATTTATAAAAGTAGAGAATGTCTGTAAACAATATCGACCAGAAAATCTGCTTCCTAGAATTTGTATAATTTAGGAATAGTTTCCACTACACACAAGAGAAAACCTAAATTTCAGTAGCTTAAAAAAATATAAATCTATTTTTGCTCCCCGCAAAAGTCATTAATGTCACATATCACCCTGTTGTATGGGTGTTTCTGCTGTTTGTGGTCACAACAGAGATCCTGTTTTAGCTGATTCTTTCAGAATTTTTCATATCTTTACATAACATGCCAGTTCTTGGTTTTCCTATTTTAGGCATTGTATCTTGACTTTCCACAATGGAAGAATAAATTGCTCTTTTGTGATTTTGGTTGGATCACTGTTAATGGTTTATAATATTGATTATGTAAATACCATTCACAGCTGAGTCACATACTATACCATAATTTCTTTTCCTTCTCAGGCTAAGTTTTTGTTTTCTCTGGAATTCATAATTTCTTTGCTTTTTCATTTGCTTTCTATCCTAAGTCTTTGTTTCTCCCTTAATCGTGTGAGCCTTCTTTCCACACATTCAGACCCATTAGGTTTTCCGTCAGTTTAAACTTGATACAGAAACCGTTCCTGGAGCCCCCGGCCTGTTCTAATCCCGACTGGCTGCTCTTTAGTCCCCGGGATCTCCCTTTTTCTGGTTCTTGCTTTGGCTCTCCAGCTTCCTTTGTTTTACATATTCTCCCTTCTTGGTGTCTCCCTGAACCCCTCCTCTGCTTTTGTCGTTGTTGTTGTTGTTTGGAAGAGAGCATCCTTGAATAAATTCCTGAGTAGGAAAAAAAAGTTTGAGACTTTGTTAGTCTGAAAATGTCTTAATTCTGCCCTATTGATTGTGTATAGAATTTTTAGTTTGACATAATTTCCCTCAGAATTAGAAGACAATGTCCCAGTGCCCTCTAGCACCCAGTGAAACATGACGAGACCAAGGCCATTCTAATGCTTGACCCTTTCCAGGAAAACTTATTTCTTCACAAATGTGTAGGATTTGTGGAGTTTCATGATGATATACCTAGTTTTATGCTAGAATCTTACTGGATTCTTTCACTGGCAACTCATATTTTTTTGGTCTAAGAAATTTTATTGAATCACGCCACTGAGAATGTATTCCATTTCCATGGCCATTTTCTCTAGCCTCTTTTGGGAATGCCTCTGTCATGATGTTAGACATTTTGAACAGATCCTCTAGTTTTCTTCTTTCTTTTTTTCTTTCTTTCTTTCTCTCTTATTTTCTCTCTCTTTATCTTTTGGTTTTACCTCCTGAGTGATTTCCTCAGCTTTATCTTCCAAATCTTTCATTGGTCTTTCAGCTCGCTGTCATATTTCAGACTTCCAGTACATTTTTTCCTTTTTTCCTTATGAGTATTTTTATAGACATATTTTAACAGCATCATTCTTCTTCTGTGCCCATGTGTAAACTCTATTTCCCTTATATTTTTCCTTCCTAGTTGTTTTATTCTCTTTAAGAATAGAGAATTTCCTCAAAGGTCCAGTGGACTTTGGCTGTAGGACCCTATAAACTTACCCAGAAGTTCTGTGGAGCTAGCGTGGGGGCTGATGAGAGAGGTTGGTGGTGGTTGTCTTCACCTTAGATTAATCTGGCTTGGCTAATTCCCTGAGGGTCTCAGATTTTAGTATCTTTAGATTTCTCCCTTAGACAGGTCAGAGTTTCCAAAAAGGATGTTCCAGTCTCTTGAGAGAGGGTATACATCTAGTTCCTAGCCATATGCAAGCTAACAAAAGAAAGCTGAGGAGGAATCTTACTAAGTGTGTAAACTTTTGTTTATCCCTGTTTTCAGCATGGCATTCTGCCCACAGATGTGTCTGGTGTCTCTGGAAAATAAAACCTCCTGTCTTTTGGTGATGTGATGAGGGCCTGTGATGAGCTGCACAGATGTAAAGAAAGTTTCCTAAATAAGCTTCAACAAAGAATCTCTGTTTTAAGTCTCATCCCCATCCTAACTTCAGAAAGCATCACACACTACTAATTTCTGAGACTATTCAACTTACTGTACTGTTGACTCAGGATTCAGTGTTTTGGTGTGTGCTAGATTAGTTGCAGATCATCCATCTGCTTTACATTTTCCTAAATTTTGATATTGTCATCTCTCCTATCTTCTTGGCTCTTTGGGTTCATGCCCTGTTAAAAGACCCTTTACTGTATTTTAGTGAGGTTTCAGGAAGGAGTGGAAGTTGATGTTTGCATTCAATCCACCATCTTTAAACCCTGACAACTTCTCAGTACCCATTAATACTCAGCTCAGACACTGCCTCTCAACCTCCTCATTCAGATTAGGAGTCCTTTATTTGTGCCGCCATTGCATTTACCTCATTCCATTGTGATTGTGATTTCATATCCCTCTCTCTACTAGTCTGTGGAGTCATTCACTCGAAAGCTGTGTATTATTTGTCCTACTATCTCTAGCACTTGCAAGAAGTCTGTACCGTAGTAGGAGCCAGAAAATAATGAATGAGCATGGATTTTAGGATACTGAGGAACAGACACTATTCTGACTTAATCTATGCAAAAGAGATTATACTGACTCTTAGTTGCAGTGCTACTTGGCTTTTAATGTCAAGAAAAAGATAAATTTGTTTTGAGGTTTTTTTTTTAGTTAATTTGTTTTTCAGATTCTCTTTATGGTTATTCAATTCCTGGGTTTTCTTTTTGTTGTTGTTTTTGCTGTTCTTTTTTTAGAATGTGAAAGAGGTAAATTATATTTTATGACTGTAAGAAAGTACTTACAGGGAAATACATTGCCTCTTAATACCAAAGATAATTACTTTACCAGTGGACTGAACTGAAGTCCCCTGTTTCCTCTCTCTACTTGTTATAGATACCCTAGTTATCTAGCACCTACTTATAAAGGTGTTAGCAAAATGTTTGACTCTTTCTCTCTCCTGAATACATATTGTAGTACTATGCCCTTCTTACATGAAAAATTAAGCACGACTTAATTTAAAAATGTTAAATATACATACTGTATTTCCCTTACCAATAGGTAGAGCATTTTTCTTCAAGATGGATAAAAACTCTTTGCAGATGTAAAACCTTGATTTCCCCTTATTTAGCAACTCAAAATCCACATGTTCTCTTCCACATATTTTCTCTTTTGAGCTGAAAAAAACCTTTTATAAACCATAGTGGGTTGGTATTTATTCCCATGGAATAGCTGATGAGAAAGGCCCTTGGGAAAGCATTCCAGTGTCCCTTCTAACCTCTCCTTGCTTATCCAGCATTTTTCTAGACACCACTGTGATCGTATTTGCATGTCCCTTAAGTAAAAGCCAACCATTTTAGCTTATTCTTCATTTTAAAAGTGGCTGTATGACCAATTAAAATACACTTTGATAAACTGAAAGAGCACGTGACCCAGGAAAATGTGAACAATATTCACAACCCCCAAGATTATTAAGTCATCATCAGGTCAATGGCTAATAGAAGAACTCTTAAATTAAAATCCAATTAGCTAGAAGTTGGCTGGAGTATGCAAGAGGAGTTACAGTTTTATCTACACCTTCCTCTAACACACACACACTGGTACCTTGTTTTAAATATTGAGAACAGAGGAACAGGACATTGAATATGAATGCAGGACTCAAATATTGATTAAAGACTTACAAATTTGAAAGTTAGCAACACATACAATTGCCCTTTGTACGCTTTTACATGAGTATGCACTTACAGATATGTATTCACATGCACATTCATATATTTAAAGTTGGTTTAAAAGCATTGATTCTGAGGATACTGGAAGATGGCAGGGAATTATATATTTCTTGTTATATTATTGTTCAAAATCCCACACACCACCCTTCCCTGGTCCTAACCCATTTCACTACTTTCCTGAGCTTTATTACTATTGTGGTTAACTTTATTCTCTCCTACACTAACCCAAGTTTCTATCCCCTTCACTCACTATACCTCACCATCTAACTTTGCATAAGCGCTCTGTTTTCTGGAGTTAGCTCACATTCTTTTTCCCTTCTAATAATAGTCTTATCTCTTTTTCACCTTTTATATGAAGTGGCTAGTTGGGTGAATTATCACAGTTATTGCTGTACTTCTCCAAAGGATTTCCTACCTGTTCACTACTTGTTGGTACCTTAAGTCCCATAGAACACTCTCCCACCGTCCTAACCTATTTTGCCTTCACCCAGCTTCTGATCACTTACAAGATAAGGTGGGAGTTGTGAATAGCGGTAAACCCACTGGTAGAGAGAACCCACCAACAAAGGAACCACCAACAGGAAAAAAACAACTACAACAAGAGAGCCCATGCAAACAGAAGAAAGGGCAACCCTAGAGCAACCAGACAAGGAGATCAAAGAGACCATACCACTGAGTCTCACAGAAGTCCTACACAGAAGTTCAGCCTATGAAGACAGCTGGCAAAGCAGAGCATTGGTAATCACAGAAATAAACAGAAAGAGTCACTAAAATGGGGAGACAAAGAAAGAACCTGCATCAAGAGGAATGGAAGACTCCCCGCTAAAAGAGCTAAATGAAATGGAGGCAAGCAAACTATCAGATATAGAACTCAAAAGAATGGTTATAAGGATGCTCAGGGAACTCACAGACAACTGGAAGGAACTGAGCGAGAACTAAAACAGTATGAAAAAGAAAATAGAAACTATAAACAAGAACCAAGAACAAATGAAGAATGTAATTTCTGAAGTAAAAAACACACTAGAAGGAATTACAAGCAGGCTGGATGAAGCAAAGAACCAAAATGGTGAGCTGGAAAACAAGGTAGAAAGAAATATCCAGGTAGAGCAGCTGCATGAAAAAAGACTACAAACATGGAGATGGTCTAAGGGAAGTGCAAGACAACATGAAACACAACAACATTAGAATCATAGGAATATCAGAAGGAGAAGAAAAGGAATAAGGGATAGAGACCTCTTTTCAAAAAATAATGAAAGAAAACTTCCCAAACCTGGAGAGGGAAAAAACCATGAAAGTTCAGGAAACACAGAGGGTCCCAATCAAGATGAACCCAAATAGACCTACTCCAAGACACATCATAAGTAAAATGCTAACCTTTAAAGACAAAGAGGGAATCTTAAAAGCAACAAGGGAGGAACAAGAAGGAGCATACAAGGGATCTCTGATAAGGCTAGTGGCTGATTTCTCCACAGAAACACTACCAGCCAGAGGGAATGGCAGGAAATATTCCAAGTGATGAAAACCAAAGGCCTGCAACGAAGACTACTCTACCCAGCAAGTCTCTTAATGATAATGGAAGGTGAAATAAGGAGTTTCCCAGACAAAAGAAGGCTAAAAGAATACACCACTACCAAGCCAGCTTTGCAAGATATGCTAACAGGACTGCTTTAAGAAAATAAAGAAAAAGAGTGAGAGAGAGAGGAACACAAGTACAAAGGGGAAAAATGAATAAGCACCTATCAATAATAGCCTTATTGTAAATGGATTAAATACTCCAATTAAAAGATATAGAATCACTAAATGGATAAGAAACAGGACCCTTACACATGCTACCTATAAGAGACCCACCTCAGAAAAAAAGACCTACATAGACTGAAGGTGAAGGGTTGTAAAAAAAATATTCCAAGCAATGGACAGGGAAAAAAAGCTGGGGTAGCAATACTTATATCAGACAAAATAGACTTCAAAACAAAGGCCATAATAAGAAACACAGAAGGACACTTCATAATACTCACAGGAAGAATCCATCAAGAAGATATAAACATTGTAAACCTATATATACCCAACATAGGGGCACCCAAATATATAAGGAAAATCCTGGAGGACTTCAAGAAAGATACAGATAGCAACACACTATAATAGGGTATTTTAATACCCCACTGTCAATAATGGATAGATCATCTAAAAAAATATCAACAAGGATAATGAGGTACTGAAGAATGCATTAGATCAACTGAATTTAACTGATATATAGAAAACCCTTCATCCCAAAGAAGCAAACTACACATTCTTTTCAAATCATGGGACATTTTCAAGGATAGACCACGTGATAGGACACAAAACAAGCCCCAACAAATTTAAGAAAACTGAAATCATATCAAGCATTTTCTCAGGCCACAAGGGCTTAAAACTAGAAACCAACCTCAAGGAAAAACCTCAAAAACATCCAAACTCATGGAGGCTGAATAGCATGTTATTAAACAATGAATGGGTCAATAAGAAGATCAAAGAAGAAATCAAACAGCTTCTGGAAACAAATGAAAATGAACATACAACAGTTCAAAACCTACGGGACACAGCGAAGGCAGTCCTGAGAGGGAAGTTCATAGCAATACAGTCCTACCTAAAAAAGAAAAAAGAAACATTTCAAATAAACAACCTAACCCTACATCTGCAAGAACTAGAGAAACAACAACAAAGCCCAGGGCAAATAGAGGAAGGAAATAATCAAGATCAGAGCAGAACTGAATGACATAGAGACTAAAAGGACAATTCAAAGTATCAATAAATCCAGGAGCTGGTTCGTTGAAAAGTAAAACAAAATCAATAAGCCTTTAAGCAGACTCATCAAGAAAAAAGGGAGAGGACTCAAATAAATAAAATCAAAAATGAAAGAGGGGAGATTACAACTGATACCACAGAAAGACAAAGGATTGCAAGAAATTACTATGAACAACTATACACCAAGAAATTTGAAAACCTGGGTGAAATGGACAAATTTCTAGAAAAATATAACTTAAAAACTGAATGAAGAAGAAGCAGAAATCCTGAACAGTTCGAAATTGCTAGTGAAATTGAAGCTGCAATCTAAAAGTTGCTGGCACACAAAAGTCCTGGACCAGATGGTTTCACAGGAAAACTTTACAAAACATTTAAGGAAGAGGTAAACCTTGTTCTTCTCAGACTATTCCAAAAAATCTCAAGAAGCAGGAACACTCCTAAACTCTTTATGAGGCCAGCAGTATCCTAACCCCAAAACCAGATAAAAGACACAACAAAGAACACTACAGGCCAATATCACTGATAAACATAGATGCTAAAATCCTCAACAAAATATTGGCAAACAGCATCCAGCAATACATTAAAAAGATCATACACCATAATCAAGTGGGATTCATCCCAGGGACACAAGGAAGGTATAGTATTTGCAAATCAATAAGTGTAATATATCACATAAACAAAAGGAAAGACAAAAATCACATGATCATATCAATAGATTTGGAAAAATCATTTGATAATGTACAGCACTCATTTATGATAAAAACACTCAGGAAAATTGGAGTCGGGTAAAATACCTCAACATAATAAAGACTATATATGAGAAACCTACATCCAACATTATACTGAATGGGCAAAAACTAAGAGCTTTCCCACTGAGATCAGGAACAAGAGAAGGATGTCCACTTTCACCACTTCTGTTCAACATAGTATTAGAAGTCCTAGCCACAGCCATCAGAAGAAAGAAATAAAAGGAGTTGAAATTGAAGAGGAGGAAGTAATACTGTCATTCTTTGCAGATGACATGGTAGTGTATATAGAAAACCCTACAGACTGCACCAAAAAACTACTTGACCTAATAAGCAAATTTGGCAAAACAGCAGGATACAAAGTCAGTATTCATAAATTGAAGGCATTTTAGTACACCAACAATGAAATATCAGAATCAGAAATCAGGGGGAAAATCCCATTTACTATAGCAACTAGAAAAATAAAGTACCTAGGAATAAACCTTACCAAGCAGGTAAAAGACCTATACTCAGACAACTACACAACACTGAAGAAAGAAATTAAGGAAGACACAAATAAATGGAAGCATATGCCATGTTCATGGATTGGAAGAATTAACATTATCAAAATGTCCATACTACCCAAAGCAATTTATAGATTCAGTGCAATCCCTATTAAAATACCAATGACATATTTCACGAATATAGAACAAACATTCCAAAAATTTATATGGAATCATAAATGACCCCAAATAGCTGCAACAATTTTGAGAAAGAAGAACAAAGTAGGAGGGATCACAATACCTGACATCAAACTACATTATAAGGTCACAGTAATCAAAATAGTCTGGTATTGGCATAAGAACAGACACATAGGCCAATGGAACAGAGTAGAGAGCCCAGAAATAAACCCATGTCTCCATAGCCAATTAATATTCTACAAAATGGGCAGAAGCATAAAATGGAGTAAAAATAGCCTCTTCAACAAATGGTGTTGGGAGATATGGACAGGCTCATGCAAAGAAATGAAGTTCGACCACCAACTTACACCACACACAGAAATGAACTCAAGATAGATAAAAGACTTAAATATAAGTCATGACAGCATAAAAGTCTGAGAGGAGAACATAGGCAAGAAAATTTCAGATATTCCATGCAGCAATATTTTCACTGAAATTTCCCCTAGAGCAAGGGACATAAAGGAAAGATTAAACAAATGGGACTTCATCAAAATAAGAAACTTTTGCATGGCTAAAAAAAATCAGCACAATGATAAGGGAACCAACCGTATGTGAAAATATATTTGCCAACGATACCTCAGACAAGGGTTTGATCTCCAAAATAGATAAGGAACTCACAGAACTCCACTCCAGGAAGACAAACAACTTAGATAAAAAATGGGCAAAGGCCCTGAACAGACACTTCTCCAAGGAGGTCATACAGAGGGCCCAGAGACATATGAAAAGATGCTCAGCATCACTAGCCATCAGAGAGATGCAAATTAAAACCACAGTGGGATACCACTTCACACCAGTCCGGATGACCATCGTAAACAAATCAACAAACAACAAAAGCTGGCGAGGTTGTGGAGAAAAGGGAACCCTAGTATACTGTAGGTAGGAGTGCAGACTGGTGCAGCCACTGTGGTAAACAGTATAGATTTTCCTCAGAAAACTAAAAATGGAACTGCCTTTTGCCCCAGCAATTCCACTTCCAGGATTATACCCTAAGAATCCTGAAACACCAGTTCAAAAGAACCTATGAACCCCAATGTTCATAGCAGCTCAATTTACAATTGCCAAGAATTGGAAGCAATGTAGGTGCTCAACAGGAAATGAGTGGATCAAAAAACTGTGGTACATTTGCACAATGGAATACTACGCAGCAGAAAGAAAGAAAGGGCTACCATCTTTCACGAGAGCATGGATGGAACTGGAGAGTATTATGCTAAGTGAAATAAGTCAGGCAGTGAAAGACAAATACCATATGATCTCACCTATAAGTGGAACCTAATGAACAAAATAAATAGGCAAACAAAATATAACCAGAGACCTTGAAATAGAGAACAAACTGACAGTAACCGGAGGAGGTGGGGAGAGGATATTAGTGGGGGGAAAGGGGAAATGTTATCAAGGAACATGTGTAAAAGACACCTGGACAAAACCAAAAGTGGATAGGATCCGGGGTGGGAGATGGGGATTGCAGGGGCAGGAGGGATTGGTGAGTGGAAAATGGAGAAAGCTGTACTTGAACAACAACAACAAAAAAAAACAAAACATTGATTCTTGGGAATTCAGATTTTCATTCTCTCCTTGTATTGAGTCTTCTGCTGCTTACAGAACAGTTTTCTGTCTGGTGCCTTATTTCATCCTCATGTCAAGCTATGAACCAGGCAGACCAGCTATTTTTCCCATTTTACAGATTGAAGAGTGTAGCTCTTAGGCAAGTTATACTACTTGATTAGCTGCATTCACCCAGACTGTTAGTGGCAAAGCTGAGAGTAGGGATAATGGTCTTTTCTTAGACCTTGAGTTACTTCTTGACTGTGAGGGTTTTTGTTTTTTGTTTTTTTACTCAACCTGAAGGACTATACATTAGATACACAGTCCTTTTAAATTCTTTCATGAAAAACAAGTCCCTGTTTTGTTTGCTGATCAGCAACAATTGCACATCATTCATTCATGATCATTTATTTGTTCCTCAAATTAAAATATGTTGACTGAATGTTATATGTAGAAAAGGAAGAGAAACTACATCATGAAAAGACAGCCTGCTCTGAATAATTTGAGGAAGCTGTTTTCTAACTCATTTTTTGCAACTAAGATTTCGCAGTTTCATTTGTTAGCAAAAAATAACCTATTACTACTTTCTACATTATTTCTTAATGATATCATATATTATTTCATTAACTCTATCTAAAAGATTTGTTTTGTATTCCTTATAAGTAATTTGTGGATGCCCAGATATTACAGAATTAGACTTGGTAGTACTATGCATTATTTATAATCATATTCTTTAAACATATTCTAACCTGGAAATCATGGGTAGATTTCACATTTATATAGCTAATATATGCATTGTCTCTGCCACACAGTAAGAAATGCTTACCTGACAGGCTGTGACCTGCATAGTGTAACAGGCATTATTCCTAATTTGTCAGAGATTCAGAGCATAAATTATGGGTTTCTTTTTAGACTAATATTCAGTGCCATTTTATTTTAAATAGAAAAGATGTCCAGCAGCTTCAAATGAAATTTGAGGTTTCTCCTCATTCATATTTTGGCTTTGTTATCAATCAGGGTGGTTAAGTTGGACATAATTTAGAATAATTCTGATATGTCCTTGAAGTAACCTTTCTGTTAACCCTGAACTGAATCAAATAATTTTTATGTCTTTGAAATAACCTTTTTATTAACCCCAAACTTTTGTAAAATTGTCAATAAACAAATACAAGCCTCAAAGGTAAGATATGAACACTCTAAAACTAGTCCAGCAGTAGGAAATTTATTCCCCTACAAGAAGGGGAAATAAATGGGTGTCATAGACTCTGTCTCCCTCAGCAGGAGTGAAGGTGAAGCCAATTACGTGATGGAGGTCTCCTTTCTGATTACACATCATTTGAAGATCTTAAACACAGAATTCAAAGATTCTCAGTGGTTTTCATAGCCTTGAGATATTTTTGGGTACAATTTTCATCTTTTATAAAAATTTCCACCTTTTAAAATAGCTAATGAACCCCAATTTCTAAAACATTTCCTGTAACTGCATCTGTTGCTAGGAGAGGAGCAGAAGGAAAAAATGACAGCATTCTAGGATCTATAACCTTGACAGTTCCTGTTGTCCTGGAAATGTAAGAGTCAAGGTTGTCATCAAGTCTCATAATGATCTTCAGCCATTATAATTTGCAGAAGTGCCTGGAAAATTTTATGTGCCTCTAAGTTTCTTCTAGCCTTAGAAGCTAGATATTGAACCGCAGTCTCTAAGCAATTTGATAACAGGTTTAGGTATCTATCCCACACAGAACATAGCATAGTGCCTTGTACTTAGGAGGTGCTAAAGAGTATTTCTTGAATCAATCATTGGAGTGCTAGGCAAAATTATGGAGTTAGTCATATAAAGTTTCAATTATTATCACTTCATTCAGGTGTCTTTTATTATCTGATATTGTTAATCACCTGATCCCCAACTTCTCAGAGTTTATTATATAAAGAAAAAACATTAAGTATATTAAAGACATGTAGCATATGAAGAAACATTAAGTGAAGATATTAATTAAATAAGTAAAGAAAGAGTTAATATGTGTTTGAAAGTGCTAGATATATTAAAGTGTTTTAATCATCATTGTGAGTACATTAGTACGAACAAAAGATAAAATGCCTTTAGTGAAATGGCAGGTGAAAAACAGCAATTGGGAATCTGTTCATAATATGTGAATTTGAGTAGGAATAAAGATGGAATATTTTAGCACTGCACTCATAAAGTGGAGAAGGGTTTTAGGGGGAAAAGTGAGCTTATTCTTGACTCAAAAGAGAGACTCAAAACTTTGGTTTTTATTTACCTATGTGGGTAATTCCATTTTGACCCAAATTGAAATTCACTTAGAAATAGGGCCTGAGAATGTTCAGCTTAGTAATTGGAAATATGAAAATAACACCTTTTAGGATATATTACCTTATGAAACAAATGCTGTTGGTTTACTTCATTTCAGAAGGTGCCAGAATTCTTAAAATAGTTTTATATTGTGACCATGATTACTTGTCTTTGTTTTAGTCAGTAGAACAGGCATTGCAGGAATTCTTGTTTCTACATTTTATATGAAAAGTACACTTTTTAAGCCCCTGCTTGGATATTTCAGATGTAGTTACATACTTTTCCCTGGAGCCAGTCCAAGCCTTTGAATGGAACTGGCACTCTGATTTCATAAGGAGACCTGCAATTATATTGGTACTTAGAAGCCTCGTTTCTTTTCCTAGGGATTTAATGCACAGTGCTAATATTATGCTTAACTGCTAAACAAAATATTTCTCCAGATTTCACATTTGGGTATTTTGAATTTATGTGACTTTTATAGCATGTCTATATTTAAATTAATTTAAATTCTGGTGAACCTTGGTCTAAAACTAAATCCAATATGTGAAAATCCAAGATTATAGAAGACCAATTACAGGTCTGTGATTTGTTTTACAATAACAGCTCTTTAACTAGCAACCCCCCTTTGTGCACTTAGTATTTGAAAGGCCTCATGTACCTTTCCAGAAATGTATGCAGAGCATACATTAGAAAGCAAATATCAATTTTACTTTTGTTTATTTGGTCATATTGTAATTGTATTTTGCTACTGGAAATAATAATTTTTAAAACATATAATTATTTTTCGGATTTTCCCCATACAAAGTTTTTCAAGAATCTGTAGCTAATCTGAATTCGATAAATTATTTCTTCTATTTTTTTCCCACCTGAATATAAATTAGTTACCGATTTCTCATATTGCTCTTGCCTTTGTGCTCTTACTTAATGTCATACACAAACAACTTTTGCCTCTAAACTACAAAATTGGACCAAAAGGAAAG
This sequence comes from Mormoops blainvillei, assembly GCA_004026545.1. Classification (NCBI taxonomy): domain Eukaryota; kingdom Metazoa; phylum Chordata; class Mammalia; order Chiroptera; family Mormoopidae; genus Mormoops; species Mormoops blainvillei. Next base: position 49,337 of record PVJD01007614.1, on the reverse strand, counting down.
CTGATTTGTATTTACTTTGTTTCTCGCTCATTAAGCAATTGCACAGATATATTGACCATCTACTATGTGTCATGGCCAAACCCTAGAAATATGCACTGGTAAACAAATAGAAGTGGGCCCTGCCATAGAATTATTATTATTATTATTTTTTTTTTTTTTGTAAATCCTAATTTTTGTGGCCAACATTCACTGAGAGATTACTGTATACCAAGCTCAGTGTTTTATGTGGGTAATTCCTTTAAATCCTTACCACAGCTGTATGAGGTAGGTGCTGTAATTGGTGAGGCACAGAGCAATTAAGTCACACTTCCACCGATAAAATAATAAGAGTTGTGATCAAGGCCATGAAGAAGAAGAAAAGCTATCATGAACAAATATAACAAGGAATTTGATTTAGCCTAGAAGATAATGAAGCCCTCTCTGAGGAAGACATTTAAGATGAGACCTCAGGGATGACTAGGGGGGTTGGTCTGTGGAAGAGAATTGCTACAAAAGTAATTGCACAGCACATGCAAATGTCCTGATGTAGGAAATGGTTAGGCTGTTAGAGGAATTACAAGCAGGCCTTACGCTGTAAATGTGGTAAGTTGATGAAGGAAAAATGATAGAGCAGCAGGCACTATCGAGCACTGATCTCTCCCCACAGAGGCACGATTTATTGAACAGTAGAACTTTGCCATTGTTTTAAACGTAGTTGCTTTCTATGTAACCAGATTTATTCATATAAAAATACAAATTATTGATAGGCAATGTATGATTTGAAACTAGGAATATCACTAGCTATGTGATTCCCTGTGTATTTTCCACTCAAGTTTGAAGAGAGTCCTGGCCAAGTGGCTCGGTTGGAGCATCCCCCCATACAGCAAAAGGTTGTGGGTTTGATCCCACACAGGGAGCAACCAATTGATGTCTCTCTCACATCCATGTTGTGTGCTCTCTCTCTCTCTCCCCGCCCCCACCCACCCTGTTTCTCTCTGAAGGCAATAAATATATCCTGGGGTGAGAATTTAAAAAAAAAAAGGTTGAAGAAATTCAGAGGTACAAAGTATTTAAATCTGTACACCAGTTATTTAAGGTGGATAATTCTCACACAATTTCAGCTTATTACTACTATTAAGGTTGTAACCCATGGATGGTTTTATTGCTCTTGTAAATTGCAACTTTGTTACTAGGTATGGTGGTCATGGCAACCCATGAGATGTGAAAGGCAAGTAGAAAGAGGAAATAGGTCTAACACTAAAGCTCAGGTAACTGACCCTATGGCAGAGAATGGCTAGAGGCTCTGGCAGAGAATGGCTAGAGGCTCTGGGAACAGCACAGTTCAGGGGCCACTGACATTGAAGTTTTTCTTAATTGGAGCCCAGTGACTAATCTGGACAGCTAACACTGGGAACCAAAGAGAGGGTAGTTTGGTTTGGAACTCTTGTTGTGGGTGACTATGGTGTAAACTTCTTGAGGGTACAAAACATTTTTCATTTGTCACTTTACCCCAGTGCCTAGCATAGTGTTTGGCATTATAACCAGGAGGTCTTGGGAACAGGTACCTAGGTAGAAGTCTGAAATCCACAGAGACAATGCAGAAGGCAGGAAAGGAGCTCCCTAGGGCTATCCGTGTGGGGAAAAGGTCCTGGATCGGCCCAGCAGGGAAGGATACAGAGAACAACATAGGTTGATCACCGAGAACCACAGTCAACACAGCTATACTCTAAATCTCCCTGGATGACAGGACTGACATAATGCCCTTTGTCCTTCCTGATTCTGGGATTGGTTTGAGAACAGGGATAAAATTGATGTTACTGGTGCCAGGAGTGACTGTATACCAAGCAAATATTCATGGGATTCATCTTGTTTTGTCCCCCCAGCAAAAATAGTTAGGCCCTATTATTGCCCATTTTACACATGAATAAATGGAGGCTTGGGGAGGTTAATTTGCCTAAGGTCAAGACTGTTAAGTGGTAGCTACTATTTGAACCCAGCATTGTCTACAAAGCTCATGCTCTCAATCACAATACTTTGTAGCTTCTTAAAATATACCTTTGCTTTAGAGTAGCTATCAGAACAAGACTGTAAGCTGCTAAGGGCATCACAAAGAGGTACATCCAATAGCAGAGCTGTTTCAGAATTGGTTGTGCAGAAGCAGCGAGTAGTGTCGTCCAAGGCTGGGCAATCAGATATATCTTCATGCAGGACCCCGAGGAACAAGGAGCTGGGAAGGCTGAGGAAGAGAAATGATGGCTGACCAAGGGCACAGATCACAGAGCATGTAGAATCTATACACAAAGATTTTAATCCATGTCTTATTAGCATAATTAATGATTTGTTGTTTTCTCTCAGATGAAAATTAGTTTGTCAGATTAGTAATTAAGGAAGCTAATTACACATAGCTGCACAGGGCCTGCCCCAGGCAAAATGGGGTGTCTTTGGCTTTGATTTGTTACCTCCTTTCTTGGCAGCATTTCCTTCCCTTCACAATTCCTTTATAGACCCTCACATGCCCAGGCTTTTTATGCTGCCCTTATCTTTTCCTCCCAGAAGAAAATTGATATAATAAATGAGTTCATAATAGGGTTGGTTGGTAATTTAATAAATTACACTGCCTAGAAATTTTTGTATTTACAAAAGGGGACTTGCTAAATGTGACATGGTATCCTGGATTGGATCTTATGGGATAGGTGGAGGACATTATCAAAAAAACTGGTAAAACCTGAATGTCAATTTCTTAGTACTGACAAATGTACCATGATTATGTGAAGAGTTAACATTAGGGAAAATTGAGTGAAGGGTATATAGGAACTCTCTTGTACTGTCTTGGCAAATTTTCCATAAACCTATAATCATCCCCAAGTAAAATATTTAAAGTAGCAAACAGATCTTAAAAACAGATCAATTACAAGGAATAAATCTCTAATTAAGAATTTCAGGCATGTGGGTCATACCATATAGGTATGTAAAGATCACTCTATGACTATATACCCATTTACTTTCTACACACCCTTAGCATATTTAACCAGCAAATATTTCTGTTTTGTAAATTTTGGATAGTATGAATTGTACCCAGAGTAAGAAGATTGTATCTATTCTTCTCACTGCAGTAAACAGTACTGAAAGACAAAAAACAGGCTGAGGATTAAAGTTACAAATCAAGATGCACACAGCCATTTTTTTTCCTCTGTAGGAAAGGGCGATTGATTCCAGAAATATGAATTAGGCATATATTAATTAATGTGCTGGGAGATGAGTAATTTAGAAAAAACAAATCACTAAATTAACACTTTTAAAATGTCAGAAGGAAATCAGATTCACTTGGGCTTTCAAATACTCAAGAGTTTGTTATTTAATGGCAACACGGAAATCAGTAGTCTTTATATAAATAACTTAATTTAAAGGAATAAGTGTTTGAGTATATACACTCAGTTCAGTGTTCCAAAATAATTTACTGTGTATAACTCAGAAACATTAAAATTAGATAAAGAATTTAAAAACATGATTTCTCTCTTGGAAAAGGTAGACCAACTAGTTGGCACTGTGTCAGATGAGAGACAATAGAAATTTGTTCTATTATTTATACAAATTGACTGGCTTGGCAGTTGCTACAGCAGTGAGACATAATGAACTACAGAAAAATGAAAATGTGATTTCTTTAGCATTATACAAAAATGGAATATTCGTGGGCAGAGAATGACATTATAAGAACCCAAGCTCTGTCAAATGGTATTCATTGTTGCTCCTTTATCCAGAATGTAATTCAAACAGCATATGTTTACTGGGGCAAAATTGTAAAGATGGGCCATCATTTCATGCTATTAGTCATGGGGCTGTGCCTTGTAATTCCAAAGGAATTTTAAAATATTCATTTTCCATGACTGACTTTTCACTTTTAACTACACTGTCCCTCTGTCTTTGTTTGCAATAAAAGCTTTCTTTTAGCTAAGTTCCTGAAAGTGGATGATATTTTTCATGTCTTCCCAGCAAAAGGGAGGGAAAAAATCATGAAGCATATAATTCAACTGTAAAACACCTAATTTTATGCAATGAAAATTTGTCCTTGGATGAGGATATTTTTAATACCTAATTTTATTATTAATTGACTCAATCTTCTTTGCTCTGTTAGGGAATCCCTGATCTTTGTGGTAAATTCTTGACTTTGAACTTGGATATTTATACCTTATATTTTCATCAACTCCCGTTTATCCATAATGGCTATTCTCTAATAATACTGTGTTGAGTTCAAGGGAAAGCCGTTCAAACAAAACACTACATACTTCAACTTCCCCAGCCCCAGGGGCTTGTTAACCAAAGAGTAAACACACACACACACACACACACACACATAAAACGTGAGTCAGACAAAATAACTTTCCTGACTTAGCCTGAGTCAGCAGGGACCGTCCATACGGACACCTACTGCAGGACCAGGACGGGTGTCCGGGATCTCTTCTCTTTTGCCTAAAGCGATGCAGGAAGCTGGTTATACCTGAACCACAGAAATTGATTTCAATAGGAAATGCTCTTAGCCTTAGGGGTATTATATATAAACTTTTAGACATGAACCAAATTTGAAATATTTTTCATAGTATAAATGTGGTATTCAATGTGGGAAAAAGGAAGTTCAGTGCAAATATTATAATTTTGATATGGGCTGAGTTCTTACAAAGCTCTATACACCAGTGATTCTCAACAAGGGACAGCTTTGCCTATATTTCCAGGGGACATTTGATAATGTCTGAAGACATTTTTGTTGTCAGACCTGACATCCAGTAGTCAGAGACCAGGGATGCTGCTAAACATTCTGTAATGCACAAGACAGCCCCCTACTGCAAAGAATTATCCAGCTGAAGTACCATCATTGCCGAGGTTGAGAAATCCTGCCTACACACCAGCTTGCGAATGACTGTACCAGAGCCACCTCTGAAAATGCATTATTTCATACAGCATCCCTTTAGGTTAATAGGGGAATCCCGCCTCACTGAAAAAATTACTTTTTCTGTTTTTTGTTTTTGTGATTAAATATACATGTGATTCTTATTTACTAAGTACAGTGACAAATCAAGGGCAAACAAGGGGCAATCCTCTGCCAGGACCAACAGAATAAACTTTAATTTTTACTAAAGGGCCTTTGATTGGAGAAAGAAAGAATAAAACAACTTGCTGATAGTATCGTTGTAGCCAGAATGGAAGGTGTTACCAAAGGGGAGGGTGAAGCATCTGGCTTATAGGGAAACAAGTATAGTGTATCTGTTCAAAACAGTAGCTTTCAAGGTGGACTACAGATAGAATCTCATGTACCTGAGCCCAGTGCCCAGAGATTCTGAATACATTGAGAATGGGGCCTGGCACTCTGTATATTTTTAAAGTTTCCCATTTCTAGAATCACTAGTCTAGATGGTTTAGAATCAGCATTTTAAGTATGGTTAAAACAAAACAAATTATCTAACAAAATGAGTATTTGCCCTACCCATGATGACCCCTGCCATTCTTATTGCCTGTTTTCATATCACATTCCCTTCGCTTTCCCTGAAAATTCACCTGCCTGAGTTTTATATTTCTCATTGGGACCACCATCTGTTTTTTATTAGGCTAGTAAATGGTTCTTATTAGGCTTGTGTTGGAACTTGTGCTAATCCAAAATCAGACTCACTAGTGACAGAACTGGTGATATCACCAGGAATCTCACCTGGACACTTTTACCTAGCAACACGACAGCACTGGAAGCACTAAGGAGACCCAGTCCTAGTACAGTTCTGTGTTAACCTAGGGGAGTGTATTCCTAGGTGAGGAGTGCACAGGGAAAAAAAACTCAGCTTTCATCTAGATAACATCCGAAGCATTCATCCTGGCTACTTAAATACTGTAATTTATTATTTTTTTAAATGGTACACATGACTGCTTTTGAATGTACTTGTAAGAATTGTAGTTTTGCCTGCACAGGACCAAAGGATTATGCTATAAGTATGCTAGATAATTTAAGGGGACTTTCAATTAATCATTACGTCAATAATTTAATGTGTTTCCTTTCATCTAAATGTGCCCTTAGGCAGGTAAGAGAAGCACTAGTTACACATTGCAGAAGAAAAATTACTCTCTCCCTGGGGTTAAAGTTGCATGTAATATGAAGAAATTAAACTTTGGTTTAATTGAAATTTGGTTGCAGTTTGAGGCTTTATAGTTTCCTTGGGCCACCTACTGCATTCTTTTTAATAAAGCATTGAAGGATGGTAGCATTAAAAAAACACTAATTTAGCTCTGTTTTCTGGATAGTATAAGTAACAAAATACTTCTTTTGTCTATTTTAACTTTAGCCTCAAGAAAAAAGAGACATGCCCAAAACACACCTTAATAATATTATGTCTGTTTAATATTAGGTTATATACTGCCTTCTAGAATATACTTCAATTTTATTTTTTAAAAACAGCTTCATTAAGATACTCACATATCACAAGTATACAATTAAGTGATACTTAGTATATTTACAGAGTTATATAATCATCACCAAAAATGTCAGAACATTTTCATCACCCTAAAAAAACACTCTGTACTCATTAATAGTCGCCTCCCATTCCCCTACCCCCTGACAATGACTACTCTACTTCTTACCTCTATGGATTTGCCTATTCTGGATATTTCATATAAGTGGAATCATGCAATATGTAGGCTTTTGTGACTGGCTTTTTAAACTTAGCACGTTTTCAAGGTTCATCTTTGAAAGGTTCATGTTATAGATGAACAGTGTTTCATTCTCATTCATAGCTGAATGATATTCTGTTGTATGGACGTGCCATATTTCATTTAGCCAACTGTTGATGATGGGCATTTGGGTTGTCTCCACTTTTGCCTGTTATGAATAATGCTTGAACACAAGGAACACTTGTGTTCATGTTTTTTTATGTGAACATATGTTTTCAGTTCTGGATATACACTTACTAGCAGAATTACTGGGTCATACAGTAACTCAATGTTTAACATTGTGAGGAATTGCCAAGCTGTTTCCAAAGCAGCCACAGCATATTCCTTTTTCACCAGCAATGTATGAGGTTTCAGTTTCTCCACGTCCTCACCAACACTTATTATTGTCTATCTTTTTTAATTTAGCATCCTAGTGGGGGTCTAGTGGTATCACATTTTTGTTTTTATTTGCATTTCCCTAATGACGAATGATATTGAGCATCTTTTCATGTACTTATTGACCATTTGGAAGTCTTCTTTGGATGATGTTTGTTCAAATCCCTTGCTCATTTTTAAACTGGGTTACTGACCTTTTATTGAGTTATAATACTTTTTATATGTATACTGGATACAAATATCATCATATATATGATGTGCAAATACTTTCACTGTTTCTGTGTGTTGTCCTTTTACTTTCTTGATGGTGTCTTTCACACAAAAATTTTTAATTTTGATGAAATCCAGTTTATCTATTTTCCTTCTTTTGCTTATACTTTTTGTATTGTATTTAAGAAAATATTACCAAAGTCGTAAAAATTTGTTTTCTTTGAAGAGTTTTACCTATTACATTTAAGCATATGTTCCATTTTGACATAATTTTTGTATATGGTGTGAGGTAGGTATCCACCTTTATTCTTTTACATGTGAATATCCAATTGAATGGACGCTATTTATTGAAAATACCTCTTTCCTCATTGCATTGTGCTATCTCCTTGTCAAAAATGAGCTTACCTTAAGTTTATTCCTGAATAAAGTTTATTTCTGTGAGAGATTATTTTTGAACTCTCAGCTCTCTCCCATTGATCTATATTTCCGTTCTTATGGCAATATCACACTGTCTTGATCATTGTAAGTTTACAATAAGTTTTGAAATTGGGAAGTGCAAATCCTTCAACTTTGTTCTTCATTATCAAGATCATTTTGACTCTCTGAGTCCCTTGAATTTCCACTTGCATTTTAGGGCCAACTTCTAAATTTTTGGAAAACATACAGTTTGGATTTTGATAGGTTTGATGTTTAGTATACATATCTAAATAGATATGTATACTATCTTAATAATATCAAGTCTTCTGATCCATCAACATAGAAGGTTTTTTATGTATTCAGATCTTAAGCCATTTTCTGCAGTGTTTTATAATTTCTCATGTATAAATATTATCTTTATTTTCTAAATTTATTCCTGAGTATATTATTCTTTTTTATTCTATTGTGAATGCTATTGTTTTAAAAATTTTATTTGTAGGTTATTCATTAATCATATATTTTAAAAAATTATTTATATATATATTAGCCTTGTATTCTAGAATTTTGCTGGACTTATTAGTTTCAAAAATTTTCTTGTGAATTCCTTAGTATTCTCTATGAATAACATGTCATCTGAACATTTTTACTTCTTCAATTTTATTTTTATCTTTTATTTTATTTTTAATTAAAGTTTATATTCAATATTATTTAGTATTATTTTCAGATGTGGTTTCAGCATTAGTGGTTAAACAATTATATAATTTACAAAACGATCCCCCAGTAACTGAAGCATTCACCTAGACCACACATAGTTATTACAATATTATTGATTATAGTCCCTCTGCTGTGCTTCACATTCCCATGACTATTTTGTAACTACAAATTTGCACTTCTTAACCCCTGCAACCTTTTCACCCAACCCCCTCCTCCCCTCTGGCAACTATCAGTCTGTCCTCTGAAACTATGAGTCTGTTTCTGTTTTACTTGTTCATTTATTTTATTCTTTAGATTCCACATATGAATGAAATCATATGGTGTTTGTCTTTCTTTATCTGACTTATTTCACTTAGCATAATACCCTCTAGGTCCATTTATGCTGTCAAAAATGGTTAGATTTCATTGTTTTTTAGGGCCAAAAAATATTCTGTTGTATATATGTGCCACATTTTCTTTATCCACTTATCTAATGATGGCACTTGGGTTGCTTCCATATCCTGGCTATTGTAAATAACACCGCGGTGAACATGGGGAAGCATATATCCTTTCAAATTAGGGTTTTGGGTTTCTTTGGATAGATACTCAGAAGTGGAATCACTGGTTCATAAGGCCATTCTATTTTTAATTTTCTGAGGAAACTCCATATTATTTTCCATAGCGGCTGCATCAGTCTGCATTCCCACCAACAGTATACCAGGTTGCCCTTTTCTCCACGTCCTCAACAACATTTGTTGTTTGTTGATTTATTAATGAAAGCCATTCTGATTAGTGTGAGGTGATATTTCATCTTTTTAAAAATTTATATTGAATTTATTTGGACAACATTAGTTAGTAAAACTGTACAGGTTTCAAGTGTACAGTTCTATAGTATACCATCTGTATGTTGTGCGTTCACAACCCCAAGTCAAGTCTCCTTCCATCATTGTGGTTTTAATTTACATTTCTCTGATTATTGACACTGAGCATCTTTTCATGTTTCTTGGCCATCTGTATGTCCTCTTTGGAGAATTGTCTGTTCAGGGTCTCTGCCCACTTTTTAATTGGATTATTTTTTTTTTTTGTTCTTTGGGGTTTTTTTTGCGTATGTGTGTTAAGTTGTATGAATGCAATATAAATTTTGGATATTAACTCCTTATCAGATGTATCATTGTTGAATTCAGTAGGTCATTTTTTGTTTTGGTTATGGTTTCTTTGCTGTGCAAAAACTTTTTAGTTTGATTTAGTCCCATGAGTTTATTTTTTCTTTTGTTTCCCTTGCCAGGGGAGATATGTCAGAAAAAAATATTACTAAGAGAAATGTCAGAGATTTTGCTGCCTATGTTTTCTTCTAGGAGTTTTATGTTTTTGAGTCTTACATTTAAGCCCTTAATTTATTTTGAGTTTAAAAGAAGGTGATCTCATTTCATTTTTTATATGTATCTGTCCAATTTTTTCAACACCATTTATTGAATAGATTATCTTTACTCCATTGTATATTCTTGCCTCCCTTGTCATAAACACAAAGTGGTAAAAGTAGGTTTACAACTGTTCATATAGAAAATGATACAATAATTAATAAATAATAATACAAGAATAAACTCTGTTTTGTGTACTCATAACTGTAAACGTACTTTTGCCCCACCCTGTATTAACTGACCATAGAGGCATGGGTTTATTTCTGGGTTCTCTCTTCTGTTACATTGATCTGTGTGTCTGTTTTCATGCTGTTTAATTAGTATAGCCTTGTAGTTTAGTTTGATACCAGGTGGTGTTATACTTCCAGCTTTGTTCTTTTTCTCAAGATTGTTATTGCTGTTCAGAGTCTTTGTGGTTCCATGTAAAGTTTGGAATATTTGTTCTAGTGCTGTGAATATGCCATGGGTATTTTGATAAGGATTGCATTGAGTCTATAGTTTGCTTTGGGTAATATGGACATTTTAGTGATGTAAATCCCCCCTGTCAATGAACACAGTATATGCTTCCACTTATTTCTATCTCCGCTTTCTTTCTTCAGTGTGTTATAATTGTCCAAGTACAGGTCTTTTACCTCCTTGGTTAAATTTAATCCTAGGTTGTTGTTTTTTGGGGTTTTTTTGAGTCAATGTAAATGGGGTTGTTTTCTTAGTTTCCCTCTCTGATAGTTCATTATTGGTGTATATCATGCAGCCAATTTTTCAATATTTATTTTGTAGCCTGTACTTTACTGAATTCATTTATTAGTTCCAGTAGTATTTGGTGGAATCTCTATGGTTCTTTATTTACAGTATCATGCCATCTGCAAATAATGACAATTTCACTTCTTCCTCTCTAATTTTAGTGCCTCTTATTCCTTCTTGTCTGATTGCTATGCTTGGGACTACCAATACTATGTTGAATAAGAATGGTGAAAGTGGACATCCCTCCCTGTCTTGTTCCTAATCTTAAGTAAAATGCTTTTCTATTTTTCCCTATTAAGTATGATGTTAGCTGTGAGTTTTTCTTATATGGACTGTATTATGTTGAGGTATGTTCCTTCTATTCTCACTTTGCTGAGAGTTTTTATCATTAACAGGCACTGAATATTGTCAAATGCTTTTTAGCATCTATTGATATGATCATATGATTTTTATCCTTCATCTTGTTTATTTGATATATTAATTGATTGTTTATATTGAACCAACCTTGCATCCCAAGAATAATTCCCACTTGTTCATGATTTATGCTGCTTTTAATATATTGCTGCATTTGGTTTGCTAATATTTTGTTGAGGATTTTTGCGTCTTGCAAGGACATTTTTAAATAAATAGAAAAAATAAATATGAATCCCTACCGAATGACTTCATACTAATATAAAGTCCAGATAAGTATAAAAACTTATCCCCCAAATGCATGTAAATATCTATTTAACTGAGTTTAGAATAGGAAAGAGTTTCTAAACATGAAAAACCTGGAAAAATTTAGAAGGAAATAACTGGAAAGATTTGATTACATGAGAATTTAAAACTTTTTAATAAAACTATAATATCAGTAAAAGACTAATTATAAACTGAACAAAAAATTTGCACTAAAACATTTTTAGTTAATAGCCTTAACATTTTAAAGAGCTCTTGTAAGTCAATTAGAAAAACACTAAATCTGTAGCAAAATTGTCAAGGGCAAGAAAAGATATCTGCCAAACCTTAAAAATGTAACAAAAAAAAGTCATGCAAAATATTCCCACTAACAATGACATGGAAATTAAAAGTAGCATGGCATCTTAGAATGTAAACTATTAAATTGATAATGCTTAATGCTGCCAAAATTATTTTAGGATGGATGCTCTGTAGTACACTGGTGGGGAGATGTACCTTTCCTTAAGAGCTATTTGGAATTATGGATCTAAGGCTAAAATGTTTATGCCCTTAATTCATTTATCCCAGCCCTGGAAATTTATCTTAAAATTCAAGGTACGCTAAAAATTTTGAACTCAGAAAAACAGAGAGTAGAGTGGTGGTTCTCAGTTTTTTTGGTTGGGTGCAGGGAATGGGGAAATACTGGTCAAAGGGTAAGAACTTCCAGTTATAAGAGAAGCATTGTCTGGTGATCTAATGTACAGCACTGTGATTATAGCTAATAATACTGTATCATGTTCTTGAATGTTGCCAAGAGAATAGACTTTAAACGCTCTCACAATGAAAAAGAAATGATAATTATGTGACAGGGTGGAGTTATTAGCTAATTGTTAACGGTGATAATCATTTTGCAGTATATAAATATATCAACTCAACATGTTGTACATCTTAAACTTAAGCAATGTTATATGTCAATTATATCTCAATATACCTGGAGGAAAAGAAAAAAGATACAGTGAAAGACTGATACACTTCATTATTTAAAATATTAAAAACAGAAACAAATAAAATTTCAACAATTATATAATAAGCTATGATGTATAAAGGACACATGGACAAAGACAACTAAAGGGGAGGATTGAATGTGGGAGGTGGGGGTAGGTAGGACAGAGGAGATTCATGGGGGAAAAATGGGGACAACTATGGTTGAACAACAATAAAAAAATAAAGGAAAAAGAAAAAAAGAAAAAAAAACAAAAGAAATCCTCAAAAAAACCCCACAACTATGGTATAGCTATATAGTGGAATATTATGTAGCCTGTAAAAGTCTTGTTTTTTAAAACAATGTAAAGATTAAATGCAACTCCTTTAAAATACTAGTGACATTCTTTTCAGAGTTAGACCAACTAATAAAATTCATATGGAGCCACAAAATAGAATGGAATGGAATGGAATGGAGAAAATAAAAAACATGGAGCTACATCAAACTAGAAAGCTTTTTACAACAGAGTATCCATCAACAAAACAAAAAGAAAACTACTGAATGGGGGGAGGGGGGAGATATTCCCAAATGATGCATCTCATAATGAGTTAGTATTTATAGAAAAAATGTATTCTATAAATTTTATTTATAGAATAAAGAAGATGTGAGTATGTGTGTGCATGTGTGTGATGGAATATAATTCGGCAATAAAAAACTGAATTCTTGACATTTGTGACAATATTGATGGATCTTGAGGGTATTATGCTAAGTGAAATAAGTCAGATAGAGAAAGACAAATACCTTATGACTTCACTAGTATGTGGAATCTAAAAAAAACTCATATGACTCAACACCAGGAACACAAACAATTCAATTAAAAAATGGACAAAGGACCTGAACAGACACTTCTCCAAGGAGGACATACAGAACGCACATAGACGTATGAAAGGGTACTCAACATCACTGGCCATCAGAGATGTAAATTAAACCACAATGAGGTACCACTTCATTCCAGTCAGAATGACCATCATTAACAAGTCAAAAAACAAGTGCCAGTGAGGATGTCGGGAAAAGGGAACCATGTTGCACTGTTGGTGGAATGCAGGCTGGTGCAGCCACTGTGGAAAACAGTACAATATTTCCCCAAAACACTAAAAATGGAACTGCCTTTGATCCATTGATCCCACTGCTGGGATTATACCCTAAGAATCCTGAAACACCAGTTCAAAAGAACCTATGCACCCCAGTGTTCATAGCAGCGTTATTTATAATAACCAAGTGCTGGAAACAGTCTAAGTGCCCTTCAGTAAATGAGTGGATCAAAAAACTGTGGTACATTTACACAATGGAATACTATGCAGCAGAGAGAGAGAAGGAATTCCTACTCTTTATGGCAGCATGGATGGAACTGGAGAGCATTATGCTAAGTAAAATAAGCCAGGTGGTGAAAGACAAATACCAAATGATCTCACCTATACATGGAGCCTAATAAACAAAACAAACAAATGAGCAAAATAGAACCAGAGACATGGAAATAAGGAACAAACTGGCAGTGACCAGAGGGGAGGGGGGAGAGGGATAATGGAGGAAAGAAGAGGAAGGGTCAAGTCAAGGAACATGGATAAAGAACCCATGATAATGGACAACAGGGTGGGGACTGACTGAGGCAGTGGGGGAATGGGTGCAGCAGGGGAGAACAATGGGGAAAAGTTGGGATGACTGTAATCAAACAACAATAAAAATTGGGAAAAAAACCAAATGAATAAACAAAACAAAATAGAAACAGACTTACAGGTATATGGAACAAGCTGATGGTTACCAAAGAGGAGAAGAGCAGGATGGGATATTTTTTTTAAATCTTGTTCTAAAAATAGTTAATGATATAGGAACTCTTTATAATAAATATTAAATATGAAGTAATAAAAACCTTCCTTTTTTAAACAAGCAACTTATTTAAAAGTTTATATTCATAAATAAATTTTTAAAACTTAAGAAGATAATATGGTTTATTTAAATGTTGATAGTGATGATCTCTACTGGGTATGTATATGAGTACTTTTTTCTTTGCATTAATACTTTATGTTTAAACTTTTGTAATACATACAAATTATTTTTATATCAGAAAAAATTTAATAATGTATTTTACAAGTCTTTATAACTTGTTTCCTCCAAGGTAACCCTTGTTTATACTTGCTTTAATATTATCCTAATTTGTTATGATTAGTTAACTAAGTTAGAAATCCTCTTCCTTATTAGAGCTTTCATCACCTTTGTCACAATCATAAAACATTTTAGATGTTAGTTTCTTTTTTTGAGGAGAAGTGACTTTTCATCCTATGTCCTATGGGATATATGTTTTTAATTCTCATTCAATTTATGCTAATATTTTCTGAGCTAACCAGTCAGAACATAATCATAATAATTCTTTATATTTTTCTTTTCATGGAATGGATCTCTTTTGATTTTTCAGCACAGCCCTGAAAAGTAAATAGTGCAAGTTTTTAAGCCCTGTCTCAAAAAATACACTTCTAGGGTCAACATAAACCACTTAGCTGTGGTGCAACCCACATCTTTTGATTTCAGATCTACTGTTTAAACCTTAGAAAAATCAAGTCCAGTGGATTTATTTTATTAAATTAAGAAAATGAAACATACAGAAGTTAACTGATACAGCTTAAATTGTGGAAATTGAGTGCCAGACCCAGAATGAAATCCCCATTCTTTTGTGCCTGACACAAGTCTCTTAGTCCACTCAGAAGTGAGACCTCAATTCTTTGTGGTGAGTGTTTCAACAAACATACAGACTCTTTAATTCACTATCCATTGGCTAATGTAATTTTTACTAAGGTTTTCTTTGGAATCAATATACTGTTTTACCAGTTTTGTTCTTGTCTTGCTTAAGAATGCTTCTTAGGCAAGTTAACACAAACTTACTTGGTTAAAAGTAAGCTTTCTTAGTTTAAAACGGCAGAGCCACTCTTAATATGTAGATATAGGAAATTCATGTTTCTTTGATGAATTTTAGTGATTGTAAGAGATAGATTTAAAAATAAATGAAAAAATTTATTTTGAAATTTTTGAAGGCATTTCTGAAATACAAATGATTTAAGAATACTCTGCAAGATATGAAATGATGAAAACATGTCGCAATGCTAAAGCAAATACATTAGCTTTTTTACTTTTATTGTTCTCACTCTTAACTGATTTCTGAGATAAATCTTTCTTACAATAATGTTTATCTTGAAATTTTATTATCTTTTTCTAAGTGTTTCTTATGCAATAGCTTACTGGTTACTTGTTAAAGCATATAACATTATATAGTAAGTGTAACACAGACTAATTATTCATGTATTTCTATAAACACTTACTACATGGCTATTATATGTCAAGCACTGAGCACAATATTAAAAAAATAGACAAAAATCTCTGTGCCTTGGCTAGATATAATCTAGTATAGAAGACAGAGCTCAAATTAACTCAGAAATACTTGCTGAGCAACAAGACTGGATTAAGAAATGTGAGCACCTAATATCTTAGAACCTTATCAGAGTAATACTCCTAAGAGTTTATTGAATAATTATTTAGTGGGGACAGAGAGAACATGATCTCTATATTAACAAAAATTGTACATCTCTTTGTTGTTTATAGTCAAGGATTTGTTACTTGTGGTTTTCTGAACCAGGCAAATTCCTGATAAAACTCATAAAACTATTTAGAATTTAGACATTGAAACATCCTTCATTATTGCTACAGTTATTTCTTCTTGTTGGCTTAGCATACCTCTTTGTTTACCTGGCATTTTTACCATCTTCCTCTTTAGTTACAGTTTCATGAGACCTTGTGAGAACCATTGTAGATATAGAAAATTCATATAAAAACTGTTTCACCTGTAAACATATACATGAAACACAGATCAAACTATTATAAAACCAAAGCACTGTGAATAAAAATATACAATAAAAATGTTTTTAAAAAATTCTTCATTCTTGGTAATATAACACTCCTCCATTCAGTTTTAGAAATATAGCATGTGAGTTGGGAGCTTCTGACAGATGTTTGAGACCTGGGTGTAATCCTTCTTGATACATGAATCAGTCCAATCAGCCTTTCCTTACTGTAAAATTCTGTGATCGATCCTGATAAATTTGGCATTTCTGCTTCTTCTAATAGTTTATGAGAGCAATCCTCTTGCACACTGACAAAACAAAATATGGTTTTATCTGCTTGGAGGTATCTTTCCCCACATAGATCCACTTTGATGTTGATTTACAAAGCAAAAAACTGATAGAACTCTGCCAGTGATAAATGGTTGCTTCTCTTCAGTGTTACGTATGCTGTAACAGTGCTTTTTCAGCAAAATGGTTATTTATTTCAGTACAGCATCACATAGCAATGTTATTGAAAACACTTTAAGTGAAAATCAGAGCTCCAGTTACCTTTGGTCAAATGCATGTAATAGCACAGGTAAACATAATTACAAAATCAACATATTGTAGATAATCTGTGCATTGCCCAGTTTCCTCATATGCAGATTGTGATGGCCACATCATGACCCACATGTCTTCTGGAAAGCTGGTGAATTTCTTTTGACATGTATAATAAGATGCTCCCTGATATCATACATACAATAGTTGTAGAAAAATGATCTACTTTAGAAATAAGGAAATGGAGGTACGGTTTTGGGCTTGGGCTCAGGTCAAACTATCTCAAGTCAAACTCATAAGTTATCAGTTGGGTTTCCCATTCCTGAAATCTCTTTTCAGACACTAAAAATATCAACAATTGATTTTTTAAAAGAAAACACAAATGCATACCTTCAAAGATACTACTTGCAAAAACAAAGAGTTTAAAATGTGTATTATACTTTTGAGAGAAATTTTTCTGAATGGAATGAATCTAATGATAATTGTCTAGAAAATGTCTTTCTTTCTTGTAGTAGAACCAGACTTTTAAATTTCCTTTCCTTTTTATTTTTTATTTACTTACTTATTATTTTTTTTGCCCAAATATCTTCGAATTATATTCAAAGCTGGAGTTATCTCGTTGTAAAATTCCCATCACTGATTCAATATGCAGAACGCCTCTGAAAGACTTTCAATGGTACATTTCGGGAAAGGAAGGTCATTCATAGCATCTTCTTCACTGATTCCTCAATCTCTTTTTAATGGAGGTTAAACCCCTGTTAAAAATAATAATTCTTGTTTTCGGTGATTTCTGTTAGACTTTCTAGAAAAGTTTCCATATTAGCACTTTAATTCATCCTAGAACTCTGACTGTAGGCCAGCTAGTTCTCTCCTTGAAGAGTTAGAAGCATGGTAGAAAGATCCTTATTTAATGTCTCAATTGAGCTTATTATTAAAATTTCAAAGAGAGATAATACCTTTGACAAAATTTTTGCCAGATTCAGAGAAATATAGATATATAGCATCTTATTATACACTCAAGCAATTAATTTCTTTTAAATGTGATCAGTTATCCAAAATATTAACTTTTTTACTGTGGATTGCAGGGGCTTAACATTGCAGAATTTGGAAGGCATCAGCATTGGTTTTATGTTGGTTAAGATTGTTAGGCAGTCACAAATATGAGTTTGCTACTAGCTGTGTGTCTGTATTTACGATAGACATGACTGCATAAAGGATTGCTGAACTGCAAGTTGAGGTACCATATGTTAGGAAGTGCCTATGTTAGGAACAAATAGGCCGTGCTGTCCATGGAGAAGGTGTCTAAACTAACACTGCTGGAGAGATCTAAGAAGCCTTTATAAGAGGAAGAGGTTCTAGGATAAGTTTTACAGAATGCATAAAAGAATTTTGGCAAGAGATTTATGTACATGGGGAACAACGCATGAAAAATCTTGGGACATGAAAGAAACCACGCGCACTGGAACCTGTGAGGACCACCCTATGGCTCAGTGGCAGGGTGCGGTGGGGGATGAAGCTGGACATGAAAGCAGGGACCAGATCCTGAAGAACTTTTTAGGCCATTCTGATTATCAGAATCCTTTAAATGATGAAGAGCCACAGAAGGATTTCAAGCAATTTTAAGAAGAAAATCAGTGCAATGTGGAAATTGGATTGTCATAGGGGGATGAATGTGGAGTGGCATTCCAATCAACACTGTTGCAGTTTTTCAGATGATGAATGACGAAGTTCTGAATTGAAATAGAGGCTGTAGAGATGGAGTAGAAGGATAAAATTGAGAGTAAATAAAATAAAATTGGCAGAATTTGCTGACTAATGAAATAAGTTTATCACTCCCTTGTATGACTTGAAAAATGCAGATAAAGTTTGTATTTTTACATGAGTTAGGGACTATAGCTGTACTAGAGTTATATATTATCTATATGTAAACCCATTTATATACATCCACACATTAGATTACACATTAAAATAAAAATGTAACTGCAGTAAACTCTCGTGAGCTGATGCAACCTTCTTCCAGCACACCAGTGCTACCAGTGCACATGTACCACACTATTTTGGGAAGCATTCCTAGCGATGCAGACCATGTCCAGCATGTTTATACACATGCTCATATCTGTTCACTTAACTTCGAATCATGTAGTTTTAGAACTTAAATAGACTTTGGAGATCATCTGTCACTCCTTTTTTTTTTTTAAACAAATTGGGAAATTAACCAGGGAGGTTAAGTTACTTCCCAAAGTCATAGAACTAGTTAGTTTTATTTTGATTGAAAACCGAGCCCTGCTTTTCAGTTGTAATAGTTAGCATTGCTGAATCACTTGGAAGGAAGCTAAGTTACTAATAACCATTAATCTTTTGGCCCTATTTAAATGATCTTATTTACATGTTTTTTGTCTTACTAATGAAAATTATACTTGATCAGAAAGAAGAGTTAAGCCATCTATTTGGCAGTCTTTAAGAACATGTAGATTTTGTGATTACTGGCTAATGATCATTAATTTGAAATTTGTTGTTTTGAGGGAAATAAAATATACATTTGATAAGAAAAAAATGCCATGGCTTAGGAATTAAAGATGTATTATAAAAACAAGAGCTGGAAAGCTCTGAAAAGCAAAAGCATTAAGAAAACGCAGACAATCTTCTGTTCACTTTGTAATGGCCTTGGCATAGTTTAAGTTGAGAGTTTAATATAAACATAATTTCTCCCTGAAGTTATTCATTATTGTTTTTATATGTTTTAAAGAATTTGGGTTTTTTTTCTTGTTTTAGTAAGGGTCAGGATGTATCCCCAACCTAATTAGAAAGAGCTCTAATTTGCTGATGAAAAGGGGGCAAGAATCTTTGAGAGTGAATTGATTCCCTTGAAGGTCAGATTTATCAAACTCAGACCACCTCTCTCTTTTCTCATATTCCACATATTTAGTAACATTTCTAAGAGTGTCTCTTGTCATAGGCATGCTGAAATTACACAAGATTAATGCGAGATTGCTGACTAATGGATGCCCTTCCAGCTGTGAATGGACAGGGCACAGTAGCATACCCGTCCTCACTGGCAAAGCAGGAGAGAAAGGCAGGGAGAGTAACCCAACACTGTAGGTTAATCACACTGACCTAGATTTAAAATGATTCTTTAGGTTAATCGGTGAGCATTTCATGAAATAAAGTAACCATACACTTGTGTGGGCATTGTAACAACTATATCAAAACCCCTTTTTATTCTTTTCTTGGAAACTGGATGGCAATATTGCACATTTGAAGAAAATTGTGAACTCAAAAATACAGTTTTGATATCCTCATATGTTCAAGTCATTATGCCAGATGTCTTATGGGGGATAATTTTTTTAAATTAAATATTCCTACTATTGAAGAAGCTTGAAATCTATTTAGGTAGACTGTATCTGAAGAGTGAATATTCATCTATTTAAATAAGTATTATCCCTATCTTCTGTAGGAAATCTGAAGGCTAGAGTGATGAAAGAAGTTGTCCAAAGTCAGATGGCTCCTAAGTGGCACCTCACTATGTTCAAACATTGGTATTTCTGATTCCAAAGCTGGAGAGCTTCAGCATTGTGCCTCACTATAGTTCACATTCAATTCTTAAATGACTTGGAGAGATGGTTGCTCTAGGAGTTCAGTTAACATTAGAACATGGAATATTGTTTAAAATTCATAACAACAAAGCCTATTTCAAACTCTGAATATGGTGATCATAATGAACTTTCTTCATTTGGTAGAATCTGTAGAGCTTTTCAAATATAGATTATAATAGTCCAAAGGGATTTTAAAGTTACTTATTTAATATGGATTCTTGTTGGCAAATTTGCTCTAGAAGTCTATGCATTTCCCCAAAAGATGATAAGTACTTATTAGAACCTTATTTAAGGAACTTGGTTTACTCCCCAGAACAGTGAACAATGAGAGTATTTTTAATACTCTTCTGAAAAATTAATGCTAATTATGGAAAACTTGGTGCAAGTTATTAGGGCAAATTTGATAGACCTTCCCCCAAAAAAGAGCTTTAAATTACATAAAATAATTCTGAAAATGAGGAAGGCCTGTCACTATATACTATAACTGTACATTTTAATTTTTTATTGTTCAAGTACAGTTGTCTCATTCTATTTTTACAAGAAAAGAAAAGTATATTACAGGTTAAATATTAAAGGGCATTACTTCTAGAGTCTTCTGATTCTGATTTACAGTGTTCTTAATAATTTTTGAATATATAAATATATTTTAATATTTATATTTATATGTATATATACACATATATTTAAATTATATATTTATTTTTATTATCATGTTTAATATATTTACAGGCCCTTAAAATTGTTAATGATGTACCATATAGAGTTAGGTATTTTTAATTTTATATTAAAATGTATCTGAGTGTTTAAAAGGTTGATAAAGAAAATGATGCACATGATAATTATCTTTCAGCATGTGTATGTGACCTTTGTATCCATATGGGGTTTGGTCAGTGGTGTGGCTGAGACTGGCATTCATTGCTTTTGTATTTGGTAGAGAATGGGAGAAATACGAGGCGTTATAGGGATGTCACAGGAAATGTGACATAGAGCTGAAAGAGGACTGCAACGAGCTGATTAGAAGTTAAGGGACTCATTGGGCACTGTTGGAGAGGGGATAAAGAAAAATAGTATTTTTAAAGACAAATGCCATGGTTGCCATGTAGCCAAGGTTCCAACTAGAAACAGGAAAGTAGTTTGTCAAAAAGGAAGTTAAGTAAAAATGCTTAGCTATGGACTAAATTGTTGGAGTAGAGAGTACAAGCTGGGGGAAGAAGGCTTTGAATATCACGCCCATGAGGCAGGCCCTCTGTCTGGAAAGAGAGTAAAGGCTACTATCAAATCTGTGAATCAGATCAATGACAATTTAACCTAATGGTTAAACACAAGGATTCTACATTCTGATGGTGTGGGTTTGAACCCTGGCTTTACTACCAGCTGTATGACAGTAGGTAAACCACACTACAGTTCTGTATCCCAGGAATAGGGAGACAATGGTCTCTAACTAATTGTTGTCGAGATTAATTGAGTTACTATATGTGGAGACCTTACAATAGTACCTAGCAGGAGGGTAGATTTCAGTTCATAAAATTATTATAATAATAGCCTAACCATACATATGATTTATGTATATACATGGTGTGTGTGTGTGTGTGTGTGTGTGTGTGTGTATTCAGTCACATTATTTACTTTGGCTTTTCCAATGCAGAGGACTTCATATAATGGCAGTGAGCACATGGTGTGCTCCTCAAGTCAGTTTCTAACCACTGAGCCACTTCATCAAACAACATTAAATAATTAGAACATACAAAGCCCCAATGCAATGACTGAATTGGTGGAGCCTGGAGCACTTCCTGCTGCCCCTCCCTCTGACTTTCATGGATACCCCTGGGCACCACCATGCAACACATTTTGAAAACCACTCATCCAGAGGAAAGAATCCAAGACTTTGAATCAAAGCCTGGTGTTAAGTTCTATCAGCCATTAATAGTCTGTGTGATATTCAGCAAGTCCTTGCCTGGCCTCAGTTTCCTGACTCATATACTGTAAGAGTTAGACTAAGTCAGTGGTTTTCAAATTCTGTCTCTAAAACACTTAAGAGTTCCAGAGAAGTACACCAGGAAGTTTTGGGGAATGGGTGATGGGGAGCGTGCCTGATGAGGAGAGGGGACCCAACAACTTCAAAACCCAGGGCTTCTCTGTTTCATATATTGGAATTCCATAATATTTGTTTGAATAATGAGAACTACTGCTAAAGAAATTTTGACTAGATGATAAAAGTTTCTTTCATTTCAGTTATTCCCTAGTTCCTCAGAAATTTATTCATTGAACCAAAGTAGCAGAAGAACATGAATGACAGCAACAGATCTTAAATCTAAAGAACATGAGTAATAGGGGAAGGAAAAAAAAAAAAAGGCTATTCACAAGGTGCTGTGCAGTAACCAAGATACATGGATGGATCTGGAGAGCATTATGCGAAGTGAAATAAACCAGGCAGTGAAAGACAAATACCACATGATTTCACCTATAAGTGGAGACTAATCAACAGAACAAACAAGCAAGTAAAATGTAACTGGAGACATTAAAGTGAAGAACAAACTGACAATGAACAGAGGAGGGGGGTGGGGAAGACGGGGGGAAACGGGAAGGGTGGTCAAGGAACATATATGGGGGACTCATGGGCAAAGTCAAGGGGGTTGGGATCGAGGGTGGGGGATGGTAAGGGAGGGGTATGGGAGTGGTGGGAGGAAGATCAACAAAAGTGTACTTGAGCAACAATAAAAAAAGACAAAAAAGATATTTGAATATTTCTGCTATCCAGGGAAAAGTCAAAACTTCTGTCACATGAATTTTATCTAGATACTCCCACTTCATTTTCTTCAGGAGGAGCATAGACTGGCACAATGACAACTAAGTTTGTGGACCAATGAGAAATATTACAAAAAGTATTATATACATACAATCAGAAGACAACTAAAAGGAACAATTTACACATTGTGCATTGGAGGACTTTTCTTGGTAGTTAGTAATTTTAGAAAATATGCCACTTCCACATTTGCTGATCTGTCCCCAGGCCTGGTGCTGGTAAAAGCCGACCTTGGTGCATAGCTTGTTCCTTCCCGCAACCACCCAGGCCCAACAGAGACAGCCACAAAACGCAGATCACTTGTAACTACAAACATATTGCTGAGGGCCAGTTGCAGGCAGCCTCATACAATGGTTTGCACCAGAATCCCTCCCAAAAGGCCCTGAATTAACACACCCAGTAGCCAGGTTCAGATGACATCAGATCAGGATGCAATAAGCTACATAAGCAGCATATCCAAAGGGAGATCTCAACAGGCACCAAACCCTGCTGAGATGAATTCTGTTTTATGTGGTCAGACCTGCACAGCAACTCCGATGCCATTATTGGGACTGATCCTCACGGTCAGCGAGGTTGAGGGTTGATCCCATGCATGAATGGGCAAATAGCAATCAAGACCCAATTACTACAGGAGGGCCCACATAACCCACCTGGAGCACCCAGCTCAGGTGATCAAGGACACTGCACCACTGGACCCCACAGGACACCTACTACTGAAGTCCACCCATGAAGATTGGGAGTCATAGCAGCTCTATCTAATGAATAGAAACAAACACAAAAAGACAACCAAAGTTGGGAGACAAAGGAACAGGCCCCAAATGAAAGACCAGGAGAAATCTCCAGGAAAAAAAACAACAACTAAATGAAATGGAGGCAAACATGATTTCAGATATAGAATTCAAAGTAATGATTATAAGGATGCTCAACAGCATGAAAGAGGACATAGAAACCATAAAAAGGACCAGTACAAAATGAGGAATATGATCTGTGAAATGAGGGATACACAGGATGGAATAAACAGGAAGCTGGATGAAGCAAAGGATCAAATCAGCATTTTAGAACATAAGGTAGAAAAAAGACATCCAGTCGTAGCAAAAAAAAAAAGAAAAAGAAAAAGAATTTTTTAAAAAAGATAGATTAAGGGACCTTTGGGGCAACATATAGTGCAACGATATCCACATCATAGGGGTACCAGAAGGAGAAGAGAGAGCAAGGGATAGAGAAATTATTTGAAGAAATAATGAGTGAAAACTTTCCTATCCTCGATAAGGAAAAAGACTCACAAGTCCAGGATATGCAGAAAGTCTCAAGCAAGATAGATCCAGAGACACATACCAAGACATATCATAATTAAAGTGGCAAACGATAAAGACAAAGAACCTTGCTGCAAGAGAAAACAGTTATCTACAAGGGAACTCACATAAGAATGCCAGCTAATTCCTCAACAGAAACATTTCAGGTCATAAGGGATTAGTATGAAATATTGAAAGTGATATAGAGCAAGGACCTACAGCTAAGAGTAGTTACCCAGCAAGGCTATCATTTAAAGTTGAAGGAGAAATAAAGAGCTTTCCAGACAAGAAAAAGCAAAAAGACTGTTACCACCAAATCAGTATTATAAGAAATGTAAAGGGCCAGCTTTAAGAAGCAGAAAAAGAAGAAGAAGAAGAAAAAAAAGAACATGGTTAAAAGAATAAGATAGCAGTAAATACATAACTATCAATAATCACTTTAAAGGTAAGTGGCTTAATGCTCCAATCAAAAACAGGGTAGCTGAATGGACAAGAAAACAAGACCCATGTATATGCTGTTTTCAAGAGACCCACCTGAGAATGAAAGATACACAGAGACTACAAGTAAAGAGATGAAGAAAGATATTCCATGCAAACAGAAATGAAAAAAAAAATGGAGTAGCAATACTTATATCAGACAAAATAAACTTTAAAACAAAGGATATAGTAAGAGACAAAGAAGAACACTATAAAATAGTAAAGGGAACAATCCAACAAGAGGATATAACCATTATAAATATTTATGCAACCAACATAGGAGCACCTAAATGTGTAAAGTAAATCTTGATGGACATAAAAAGAGAGATTTTAACACCCCATTGATATCAGTGGCTAGATCTGTCAGACAGAAAATCTATAAGGAAATGGCAGCCTAAAATGACACACTAGATCAGATTAATTTAATTGATATCTTCATAGCACTTCACCACAGGGCAGCACAATACACATTCTTTTCAAACGTACATGGAACATTTTCCAGGATAGATCACATTTTAGGACACAAAACAACTCTCAATAAATTGAAGAAAATTCAACTCATATCAGGCATCATCTCTGACCATTATGGTATGAACTAGAAATCAAACGAGAAAAAAACTGGAAAACACACAAAGACAAGGAGACTAAATAAATAATATGTTACTAAATATGAATGGGTAAACAAAGAACTCAAGGAAGAAATGAAGAGATATTTTTTACAGCTTTTTAAAAAAGATTTTATTTATTTTTAGAGAGGGGAAGAGAGGGAGAAAGAGAGGGAGAGAAACATCAATGTGTGGTTGTCTCTCTCGCGCCCCTCACTCGGGACCTGGCCAGCAACCCAGGCATGTGCCCTGATGGGGAATTGAACCAGCAACCCTTTGGTTCACAGGCAGGCATTCAGTCCACTGAGTCACACCAGCCAGGGTAGAAATCAAGAGATATTTTGAAACAAATGAAAATAACAACTCAAAATCTATGGGGCACAGCGAAAGCAGTCATAAAAGGGAAATGTGTAGCATTACCGGCCTAACTCAAGAAACAACAAAAATCTCAAATAAAAAATCTAACTTTACACTTAGAGTAACTAGAAAAACAAAAACAAACCCCAAAGTAATTAGAAAAAAGGAAATAAAATCAGAACAGAAATAAACAGCAAAGTCTAAAAATATTCAAAAGATCAACAAAACCAATAGCTTCTTTTAAAAGATAACTAGATTGACAAACCTTTATCTAGACTCATCAAGAAAAAAGATAAGGAACCCAACTAAAGTCAGAAATGAAAGAAAAGAAATAAAAACAGAAACCAAAGAAATACAAAGGATTGTAGAAAAATATTACAAACAACTATACGCCAACAAATTGGACAATCTGAGTAAAGTGGATAAATCCCTAAAAACTTACAATCTTCCAAAGCTGAATCAAGAAGGATCAGATAATCTGAATAGACAGGTTACAATTAATGAAATTGAAGCAGTAATCAAAAACAAAAGTCATGGATTAGATGGCTTCACTGGTGAATTTCACAAAACATTCAAAGAAGAACAAACACCTATCATTCTCAAACAATTCCAAAAAAATGAAGAGGAGGGAAGACTCCCAAGCTCATTTTATGAGGCCAGCATTATCCTAATTCCAAAACTAGATAAAGATACCACATAGAAAGAAAATTATAGCCCAATTGTGCAAAGAAGTATGGAGTTATCTCAAAAAATTAAAAATGTAACTGGCTTTTGACCCAGCAGTTCCACTGCTGGGATTATACCCTAAGAATCTTGAAACACCAATTCAAAAAAACCTATGCACCCCAATGTTCATAGCAGTGCAATTTACAATTGCCAAGTGCTGGAAGCAGCCAAAGTGCCCATCAGTAAATGAGTGGATCAAAAAAGTGTGGTACATTTACACAATGGAATACTACACAGCAGAAAGAAAGAAGGAAATCCTACCCTTCGTGACAGCATAGATGTATCTGGAGAGCATTATGCTAAGTGAAATAAACCAGGCAGTGAAAGACAAATACTATATAATCTCACCTATAAGTAGAACCTAATCAACAAAACACTTGAACAAAATAGAACCAGAGACATGGAAATTAACAACAAACTGACAGTAACCAGAGGGGAGCAGGAAGGAGGATAACAGGGAAAAGAAGGGGAAGGGTTGCTAAGGAACACCTGTAAAGGACCCATGGACAAAGACAACAGGGGAGGAGGGGATTGAATGTGGGAGGTGGAGGTGGGTAGTAGGGCAGGGGGAGAGTAATGGAGGGGGGAATGGGGCAACTGTAATTGAACAACAATTTAAAAAAATTAAGAATGTAACTACCTTTTTACCCTGTGATTCCACTTCTGGGAATTTATCCAATGAATCCGGAAACACTAATTCAAAAGAATATATACACTCCTGTGTTCATTGCAGCATTATTTCCAATAGCCAAGATTTGTAAGTAGCCCAAGTGCCAATCAGTAGATGAGTAGGTAAAAAAAAGCTGTGGTACATATATACAATGGAATACTACTCAGCCGTAAAAAGAAGGAAATGTTACGTTGTGCGACAACATGGATGGACCTGGAGCGCATTATGTTAAGTGAAATGAGCCAATCAGAGAAAAACAGGTACCGTGTGATTTCTCTCATGTGTGGAATCAAATAAATAAAATGAACTAACAAGAAATAATAGAGACAGACTCATAGACATAGAGTAGGCTGATAGCTGTGATAGCTGTCAGGTCAAGGTGTAGGTGGGAGGATGGAAGGATTGAGCAAAAAAGAAAATACTCATGGACACGGAAAACAGTATGGTGATTGCTGAGGGGACAGAGGTGGGGGAGGTGGAGGAGTTCATGAGAGGGGATAAATGGTGATGGAGAGAGACTTGACTTGCAGTGGTGAATACACAATACAGTGTACGTGTGTATTGTAGAATTGTGCATCTGAAACCTGTAAACTTTTCTTAACCAATGTCAACCCAATAAATTCAATGAAAAGAAAAATAGCATGGATACTGCCATTAAATTATAATTATAATCACAATGGTTTGTTAAGTATATAGAGAAATTTTATTAAAATACTTGGGCAGTGGGCTTATTATATATAGCCCATATTGTGTTTAGGTACATTTCCTCTATTCCCACTTCCTTGAGAGCTTTCAAAATAAATTGGTGCTGGATTTTATCAAATGCTTTTTCTGTGTCTATTGATATGATCATGTGATTTTTATCCTTCATTGTGTTTATGTAGTGGATCACATTTATTGATTTGCAAATGCTATACCAACCTTGCATTCCTGGAATAAATCCCATTATCATGGTGTATGATCTTTTTGATGTATTGCTGTATTTGGTTTGCTTATATTTTGTTGAGGATTTTACCATTTGTGTTTATCAGGGACACTGGCCTATAGTTTTCCTTGTTTGTAGTGTCTTTATCTGGTTTTGGGAGTAGGATAATGATGTCCTCGTAAATGAGCTTGGGGAGTTTTCCCTCCTCTTGAAATTTTTTGGAGTACTTTGAGAAGAGTTATTAGTTCTTTGAATGTTTGCTAAAATTCACCTGTGAAGCCATCCAGTCCAGGGCTTTTGATTGTCGGGAGCTTTGGGGTTTTTTTTTTTAATTTATTGCTTCAGTTTCACTAGTTGTAACCTGTCTATTCAGATCCTCTGATTCTTCCTGATTTAGCTTTGAATGATTACATGTTTCTAGGAATTTATCCATTTTGTCCAGGTTGTCCAATTTATTGGCACATAGATGTTTGTAATATTTTCTTATCAATCCTTTGTATTTCTTTAGTGTCAGTTGTCATTTCTTTTCTTCCATTTCTGAATTTATTTATTGAGTCCTCTGTCTTTTTCTTGATGAGTCTGGATAAAGGTTTGTCGATCTCGTTTATCTTTTCGAAGAAACAGCTCTTGGTTTTATTGATCTAATCTTTATTATTTCCTTCCTTCCACTCACTTTGAGCTTTGTTTGTTGTTCTTTTTCAAGTTCCTTTAAGTACATGTAAAATTAGATTGTTTATTCGAGATTTTCTTATTTCTTGAGATAGGCCTGCAATGCTGTGAGTTTCTCTTTTAGGATTGCTTTCCCTGTGTCCCACAGATTTGGGGTGGTTCTGTTCTCATTTTCGTTTGTTTCAAGGTCTCTTTTGGTTTCTTCCTTGATTTTGTTATTGATCCATTCAGTGTTTAATAATATGTTATTTAGCTTCCATGTTTTTATGTGTTTTCCAGTTTTTTTCTTGTGATTGATTTCTAGTTTCATTCCATTATGATCAGAGATGATGCTTGATATTATTTGAATCTTCTTAAATTGATTGAGACTCGTTTTGTTTCCTAACATGTGATATATCCTAGAAAATGTTCAATGTGCACTTATTTGATGAGAATGTATATTCTGCTGTCTTGGGGTGAAATGCTCTGAAGATATAATTAAATCCATTTGACCTAATGTGCCATTTAAGGCCCCTGTCTCCTTGTTGGTTTTCTGTCTGGAAGATGTTTCTATTGAAGTCAGTGGGTTATTAAAATCCTCTACTATGACTTTGCTCAACATCACTAATCATCAGAGAAATGCAAATTAAAACCACAATGAGATCTCACCTTACACCTGTCAGAATGGCTACATCAATAAATCAGCAAACAAGTGCTAGCCAGGATATGGAGAAAGGGAACCCTTTTGCACTGTTGGTGGGAATACAGATTGGTACAGCCACTGTGGAAAGCAGTATGAAGGTATGTCGGAAAATTTAAAATGTAACTGCCTTATTACTTCTGGGAATTTATCTGAAGAAACCTGAAAAACTAATTCGAATGAATGTAAGCCCCACTATGTTCATTGCAGCATTATTTCCAAGAGCCATGATTTGGAAGCAGTCCAAGTGCCCGTCAGTAGATGAGTGGATAAAAATGCTTTGGTACATTCACACAATGGAGTACACCTCCTCTAAAAAAGAAGAAAATTTTACCATTTGGAACATGGATGGACCTGGAGAACATTATGCTAAGTGAAATAAACCAGTGAGAGAAAGACAAATACCATATGATTTCACTCATATCTGGGATGTAATGAACACACTGAACTAACAGTAAAAATAGAGACAGACTCCTAGATAGAGAGCAGGCTCACTGCTCTAGGGGGATGATGTAGGGGGTGGAGGGATGGAGCAAAAAAGAAAACCTCATGGACATGGACAACAGTGTGGTGACTGCAGGAAGGAAGGGTTGGGTGGAGGTAGAAGCGGGTATGAAGGGGATAAGTGGTAATGGAAAAATACAATAAAGATAAACTATTGATATTAAACATTTAAAAAATAAAAAATTAAAAAATATACTGCACACAATCCCACACACATTTATGTTCATTTACTAAAAGCAGGAAGAGTGTCTCAGTCATTTTTGTTTGTAGGGAAATAGCTTTGCTATAATATGTACAATATAATAACTGGATAGATGGTTGAATAAATGATTAAGTCAAGTCCACAACATCCACCTTGGTAATAACAATAGATACTATTTATTAAGCACTAACTGTGGGCTGGCCATTTCGCTAAGTCCTTATCATCATTTTCTCATTTAATCCTTATAATAATCACATATGAGCATTTTTTTTTAATATTGTGAGAAATTAGGGCTTAGAAAACTGAAATAAGTATTCCACAGCCACACAATTGCTAAACTGAAGATTCAGGATTTCACCCCAAATCTAATCCTAAAGCCAATGGTCTTTACTAAGCAATACCAAAGTAAAACAATACAATACACCCTCGTGGGTGGGAGGGAGAAAAAAGAAAATATGTCCCTTTCAAAGAAAATGTTAAATTAAAATTCTACATTTTGGTTTGCTGTACTACTATTAGGAGTGTATGTGAACTCAGAAGCTCTTGACGTGATTGAGATTTGAACAATGAAATGTGTTTACATTAATCAAGTTAACACGTTCCCTGTGGATGTAAAACCTGTAATTGATTAGTGAGTCTGTAGGTCATGTTTATGGCTTAGATGTCCCTATGTTTAGTCCTCTTCATTTTCAGTTCGCTAAGAGCAAATGAAAACCTATAAACATATGTGAATGTAGACAGAGTGGTAGCATCTGTTTATCTGTAATTTTGATAATGATTAATATTTGACAAGAAGGGTTCATTACCCTTATGTATTTCACATATGGTGTGAGTTGAATGCTGCCAATGATTTTTCTCTCCAATTATCTCTCTCTTCCACCATCCAAAGCTCTCACTATTGTGCCATTGTGTGTGTGCACTAAAATATAATATTTTCAGTTTTATTGCTGAAATATGTTAGCTTGGAGGAACATCACCCATTAACAGTTCCACATGGCTTAGTTTATCAGATTACTTTCAGAGAGATGGGTCCTGGGGGACTGATACTGGTGACAGTAATAATTCCATGGAGGACAGATATCAGAAAGTCTGCAGCCTGGAGAAGGAAGGTGCCTCCCCATGGAGACCAGAGAGGGTACTATTGGGAGTCCTGAGCTCCTGTTGGGCCCCACAAAGGACAAGATGTTGACTGAAGGGCTCACATGTGGAAGGAAAATGCAGAGGCCAAGCTCTGTCCCCTTGTGACCAAGCACAGTGCCTTATACATAATCCATCTTCAGTAAATTATGTTGAATCAAATTATTTTTGCCTTATGGTAGTTTTGTCTAGAACTAAAGTTGAGATTTAATATTAATATTTTTAGTTATAAAAAAAGATTTTGTGTAGCTTATTTTCTAAAATAAGATTCCTTAAAGACACATGATTTTCTGTTTTAAATTTGGTTAATTAATACATTTTGTGCCAGAAGAAATCCTTTTTTAGGAAACATTCTTCAAATGTAAAGCATAAATAATTCTTCTGTTATTAAGATGCTTTCTACTGTAGACATTGAATAACACACCTGCTGTGAAGATGTTATTTTTTTCACTGTTCCATGTGCACAGCTCTGATTAGAGGAGGTGAAAGACACACATCTCCTCCAAACGGTGAATTGGGCCCAGTGGGGGGAAAGGTATATTTTATGACAGATTGTGTAATTATTAAAGCTTTGAATAGCCCTCTTTTTAAAAAAGAAATACTTTTAAATGTCATTCTCTGTCTCACCCCTCTCTATGTGTTATGGTGAGTATTGATTTCAGGAAAAAAGTACATTAAGAACATCCTTCTTCAGTGCTATCATTATTGCTCCACAAAACATTTTGTATCAAGACCTCCTGAAGAAGAAATTTTAAAAAGCATTCTTTCCATGCTTTTTCTTCTGCCCAGGGTTTGCTCACATCTGCAGTTTTCAGAATAAGCCCACAAATGTTACAATATTTTTACAAAGTAAAACCAAAAGATAACTCATAACCCAGGTACCTTGGTTTAAGCCTTGACTCTACTGTTAATTTTTTTTGCTGTTTAGATGCACTCATTTTTTAAAAAATCAGATCCACACACTAATGTTTTAAAATGAGGTTTTTAAAAAGGTAAAAAGTACTTAAGCTATCACCAAGCTTATAAGATTTGGATAACCTTTTCCTATTCATTTCCAGGGCTACAGCAACACACAGGGG
Organism: Mormoops blainvillei; assembly: GCA_004026545.1. Taxonomy (NCBI): domain Eukaryota; kingdom Metazoa; phylum Chordata; class Mammalia; order Chiroptera; family Mormoopidae; genus Mormoops; species Mormoops blainvillei. The sequence continues at coordinate 17,021 of PVJD01007614.1, read as the reverse complement.
CCAGATTATTTTCAAAGATGCTTTAGCCCAGCAGTTGTGTGAACAAGGAGGTAAGAATCATCTTTGACTTCTTCATGTTGGTGTGTCAAAATTATTTATGGTAGGTCCTATGTTTTATGTGTAAAAGCATTTCATTAATTTTACTTGACCATGATGCTTTAAAAATAGAATTACTCCCTTGACCAGGTAACTCAGTTGGTTGGAGTGTCCTCCCATATAGCAAAAGTTTGCCAATTTGATCTTCCGTCAGGGCATGTGCCTAGGTTGTGGGTTTGATCCCTGGTTACGGTGTTTCTGGGAGGCAACCAATCAATGTCTCCCTCTCTCTTTGTTTCTCTCTCATCAATAAACATATCCTCAGGTGAGGAGTTTTAAAAAATTGAATTACTGACCCTTTCATACCCTTAATAAGTATTTAGTAATTATTAATAAAGGTCTGTAGATTTCTGAAACTACTAAGCATGAACAAAAGAGAAAAATTTATCTTCTCCACAATTTTTTTATGAAAGACAATTATACTGAAATATACATGTAGATCTTGATAATTTCAGAATTCTGCAAAAATACATCTGTTTAATTTACCACTTATATTTCCTATCAACTTTGTCTATTGCTTTTAATATTTCATCATGTATGTGTTATCTATATGCTTTTTCAGCTATATATGCTATTAATTTTAGACTTGTAGATACTGTATTATTTTAGATTAAGCGTATGTTAAATACTCACATGAAGGGACTTGTGCTTTGCAACTGCCTCATATACGTCCAAGTTCTCACCCATACCAAACTCGGAGAGATGCACATACACACATATGTACACACACACGTGCATGCACACCAAAAAAGTGAAAACCAGGATCCATGCCTTCACACAAATCCAGTCCCTCTACCTCTTGAGCTTCTACCCAACTTGTATCTTCATGTAGCATTTCCCACTTCACATAAATTTTCTTCTGAAAAGTGATGGATGCCACTTTTGAGAAACTGAGCTTCTCAAGTGCTCTTTGGTTCCCCAGGACTTGACATAGTGCCTGGCATATGACAGCCACTCAAAAAAAAAATGTTAATGGATTAAATATGAGTTTTTATAAGCCATACATATATTTCTTTTTTATTGAATTTATTGGGGTGACATTGGTTAATAAAATTATATAGGGTTCAGGTATAAAAGTCAATAATACATCATCTGTATATTACATTGTGTATTCACCACCACAAGTCACATCTTCTTCCATCACCATTTCTCCTCCCTCTGTCCTCTTCTACCTCTCCTCACCCCCCTTTTCCTCTGGTAATCACCATACTGTTATCTGTGAGGCTTTTCTGTTTGTTTGTTTGTTTGTTCTGTTTTTTCTTAATTCCTTTATCCTTTTCACCCAGTCCCCCTACCTCATCCCCTGTGACAGCTGTCATTCTGTTCTATGAGTATGTTTCTATTTTGTTTGTTAGTTTATTTTGTTCATTAGATTCCACATATAAGTTAAATCATGTGGTATTTGTCTTTCTCCAATTGGCTTATTAAGCTCCTTGATAATGAATACATTTGAAGCCAGCTTTTATAAATGGCATACCCTTTTTCCCATCACCATAGGCATATTATCATTTTTTGTTTACATAGATATATTTTGGGGAAATTTGTTAATATAGGAATTGCATTATTGAATTTAAAGAAAATTTCTGCCAACTATCTCACTGCTAAAGAGAATCTAATGAACTTAGAAGAGAATGAGGGAAAATTATATTGGTTTTTGAAAAACCTAAGAAAATACCATTTATTTGTAGCAATATATACATCATCAATATGGCCCTATCTAAGTAATGTGATACTTGATGATTATTACTTGCAGACTGCTGCTAGTTTACATAAATAACTCTTGACTGAGAAAACCCCATTCTAATTATAGTTTCAACCTTATAATCAGCCAGTATTCTTGGATTAAACAGATTTTTATTCTGTGACTTTTGAGAATGAAAAATGTCATTGTCTTTGTAGCAGGCTCAAGAAATCTATCACAATTAAATCTATTTTCAGACTATGAAAATTTTCACATTATTGAAAATATAGAACACTGTATAGCAGTGAACATTAATATCCCCAAAACTATATTGTGTCAGAAAAACATGTCTAATATTATGAACATTTATTATTACCTAAAAGTTTATCTTTTTAAGCTTGAGATTTTTAAAATCTTTTATCTAGTAAATAAATTGTTGGGATTGGCCTATTTAAAATGAAAAGAAAAAGCCAAGAAAAATCACTGGGAAGAAATTCTCAACCAGTGAGAAAAAAGCCTTGTACAGTAGTGTTGCACAAGAACATGATTCACATGATGGTAGACATGGATGTTATTAAAAATGCCCTTCAGCCCTGGCTGGTGTGGCTCAGTGGCTTGAGAGCCAGCCTGCGAATCAGAGGGTTGCTGGATTGATTCCCTGTCGGGGCAAGTGCCTGGGTCGCGAGCCAGGTCCCTGGTCGGGGGTGCTCAAGAGGCAACCACACTTTGACGTTTCTCTCCCTCTCTTTCTCCCTCCCTTCTCCTCTCTCTAAAAATAAATAAATAAAATCTTTAAAAAAATGCTCTTCAGCCCAGGACCAAAGGCAAATACTGAGATTTTCAATAGCACCTACTCAATTGAAATCATATCAATCGATCCAAGATAGGATGGAACAATTGATCCAAGATAGGATGGAAAGAATATTAACAGTAATGATGGCTTCCTGCTGTCAGGAATAATAGGGGAAATAATTGGTGCTATAAACCATGTATTTATTTTGGCCCTATCTACTGTTAATTAACACATTATTACCTCAAAGAAAAATAATATAAATTTAACATGTAATAATTTTTCGCATTAGATGAGGATTATCTAATATATATATTTATATACATACTTATTAGAGAGAAAAAAATGACAATCTCTATATACCACCCACAATACCTTTCAATTACAACATACTTAATACATTTGTTGATTTTAATCAAATTATTAAACAATTTAAACAAAACAAATTTGCTCTGTGGAGCTGGAGGACAGCTATTATTTCAAGACCGTGTTGTTGGCTAAGCGTATTAGAAAAGCGAGAGGATCAGAAAACACACTAGCAATGTCTTAGACAGTCTGTAATCTTCACCCCTTTCCTTAAAATACATTTACTGAAGGATTTTATTCTGCAAATATGTACCATCACTGAAAGACCCTGTCCTAACTCATAGCGCTAAATATTGATATAGAAGTAAAAAGACCCACTTCCTGTTCTTGAAGACTGGCTTGTAAATGGCAGGTTGGTGGATCACAGAGGTAGCTAAAATTGCCTTCGGTCCTCAGGTGAGGCATCCTAAGGAGCAAGTCCTGAAGGGTCAGCAGGAGTTTAAGGAAAAAGGAAAGAAGATCCATCTCTCTCCTCTTCACATTCCCACTGACCTGCCTTAGATCAGGTCCCATTGCTTGCTTTGGGAATTGCTGAAGTGTGTCCTGCCCATTTCCTTGCTCCTGCTTTCTTCACACCCCATAAAACTCTGTATAATGAGCTTTCTAAAATGGAAATAGGATTCTGTCATTCCCTGCTTAAAACTCTTCAGTGTCTCAGTTGGAGGCAGTAATTTCTCTTCAGAGTAAAATCCCTACTGCATATTACAGCATACAAGGAAAAGTTTTTAGGATCTGGCCTAATTTTACTCCCTGCCTCATTTCTGTCATCCTGTCATTTTCCTTAGATTTCCTGGAATGCACCTCACTCGATCACCCCAGCATTATTTGCACTCCATACCCTCACTGTTTCTTTACCTGGGCGACCCTTTTAGGTGTTCTTCACCCGGCTAAGTCAGGTTTTCAGACCCTGCCTAGGTATTAACTGCTTCTAAGAAAAGCATCCCTGATTCCCCTCAAGTTGCTTAAACTGGTCTTAGCAACTCTCATACATGGTGACATAACTCTCTAGGCACAGCAATAACACAAATGGAAAAAACGTCAGCACTATTATGTGCCAGACTCTAAGCACTCTACAAGTATGAACTCATTGAATCTTTACAACATCCCTCTAAAGAAGGAGTGATTATGATCTCCACTTTATAGATGAGGAAAGAAAGGTACAGTGAGAATAACTTGCATAAGGTCACACGACTAGAAATTGGTAGAGTTGGGATTGGAGCCACGACAGTTTGTCCAGTGGCCCCTGGCGTAGTCATCCTATTACACTGCCTTTCAAAGTCTCTTATTTGATCATGCATTTGTTCATTTGACAACTATTAATGCATATTGTAAAAAGAATATTATTACCTGTGCCTTATATGCCATTAGATATCAGTTTCTTAGGGTAGGGACTGTGTTTTTTATTAATGAATTTCTAAAATCTCTTAGTGTCTGGTGCATAGTATGCACTCAGTAAATGTGTGTTGGATGAATGAAGTAACAATGGAAGTAAAGTAGTTTGATAGATGTGGGAAAGAGGAAGCTACCAGCCATTCATTACAGCTAAGCCACGAGGCTGGGAGGGTGAGTGGAGCAGCTATAAAGGGCCCTGTGTTATCTGTTTGGGAGCTTGATCATTGCTCTGTAAGCAGTGAGAAGCAGGAGAGTGACATGAGCAATTTGTGTTTTAGAAAGAAAACCGGGGATAGGGGTGGAATAGGTTACAGAGGTTAGGAATTAGCAGCAGCTAAACACAGTAGTGGGATAGTGTAGTCATCCTGGTGAGAGCTGAATCTTAAAGTAAATTAAAATTCAGTCTTGGAGATTAGAAAGAAGCAGATATGTTGGAGAGACTTAAGAGACGTGTCATATGGAGAGTGAATTGGGGAGAGAATTCAGGGTGACTCTGTGGTTTCGGGCCTGGATGACTGGGTGGTCGATGATACCAGGGACTGAAAGAAGAAATGAAGAAATGTTAGAGGTGTTTGAAACAGAAGATAGTAAATTGAACTTCAACATAATCGGCTCTGCAAAAGCTGCGTTCCATCCCACGGGGCTCTCCAGCAGCATCCTGAGAGAGAGGCAGATTCGAGAGCCATCAGCATATTGATACTGAAGAGGGAATGGGCTCATCAGGGCGATCCCTGGAACAAGGAGAAGGGCCAAGTGTGGAATGCTAGGCATTGAGCAGGAGCAGGAGGAAGAGGGAATTCTGAAGAAGGGGCAAGCTTCAGAGGAGGGGTGCACTCTGTGAAGACATTTCAACATGGCAGAGTTGTTCAACAGGGACAGAGGCTTCTGAGAAGACGCAGAGGATGAAGTATGAAAACATGCTTTAGGATTTTGCAATTAGAAGGTTATTGGCACTTTGACTATAAATTAGGATGGTTTCAGGAGAGGCCAGCCTGCTGGAGGCTGGCTTGTAGTATGGACAATTCTTGACCAGGCTTTGGAGCCAGTCAAAGAAAGGGAGATTATTGTTAAGTTGAAAAGTAAAAGTGAGGCAGTGTTTAAAGTTGAGGCTTTGAAAAAAAAATCTACAGTTAAAGACAAGGGGAGAGAGAGGGCAGCCCAGAGGCAAAAGCAGCCTCAGAGAAAGAATGAATGGGCTCACTCTCTCTCATTCCTTTGCTGCCTCTTTCCCTGCCACCCTCCCTCCCTCTCTCGAGATCAGAATGTATTTATAGGCATTCAGCGCCTTGCAGCCAAAGACCACCAGGAGCACACCTGGAGTTGGCAGGTTGGGTTCAGAGCTCGGTCCCGTATGGGAGGATGCACACCATGGAGAACCAGGGGGCATCTCAATAAGAGGATATTATAAAAGGATTATGAGATTTGGGCCTATATTTCATGATTTAAACTAGGGTTTAAGGAAGTGGGGCTTTGCTCTGGATTGGATGCTGTCAGAAAGTGGGGATGAAATTATGGTTCGGGATCTCAATAACCTATCTAGAGGGAAAGCAGACTAGAGTGAGGCTAAAGCTATAACTGGTAAAGAGGGAGCAGCTGCTCCTAGCACCTGGGAGAGGGGGACACCTGGCCTTTTGTGAGCTGGGCAATGTTTTGGGTGTATCTATGTTCAGAGGTGATTACCAAGTGGTCCTGTCTTGGTCAACCCGATCACATAGTGGCTTTGTCTGAAGTTGATGATCTATGAAATCATTGGTGTTCAGCAGGACTAGGGGGCCCTGCTGTGCATACCAGACCCACTCCTGGATGCCAGGGCTGATTTCCTCTCTCGAGGCCGAGGAGAGGATGCCAGTGCGCAGTCATTGACTTTTGGACTTACGGGGACTTTGCAATCATAGAGAAAGTAGGCATTGTGTTCCAGAGAAGGTAAGTCTGGCTCCAGGCTCTGTGTGACCTTACTCTCAAGCCACTAGCACAAAGTACAGGCTCAGTCGGTGATAAAGGGAAGGGATCTTCCTGGAGCAAAGTTTTAATGAAAAACTCAGAGTATGAAATAAAAGGCCTAAGTAGATCAGTGTGGTGATATTGTGGTTGTTTAATTATTTTCTTTCTACTTTTCTGTATTTTCTAATTTTTTACAATGAAATTCTATTATTTGGATTATAAAGAATTAATGCAAGTTTCCCCTCAAAATAACAAATATAGGGTTATACTTAAGAAGGAGATGGGACAACTCTACTGAGGCAGGTGGACTAAATCGCTTGTAAAAACTGAAGGAAGATTCTCAGTTACAGTTCTCTGTCTCGTCCTGTGTGAGGATTTTCCTGACTCTCTTAACATGATTGATCTCGGTTGTATCATAATTATTTGTTCAATTACTCATGTTCCCCAACCAGAAGCTTCTTGAAGGCAGGAACTATGACTTAATTTTTTGTTCTTCTTAACATCCAACAATGTTTGCCATAATGCAGACATGCTTATAAATGTTAGCTGAATATTTACCTTAAGCATTTTACTATTGAAGAATCACTGCCCTTTCTAAAAGATCTCCTTTAACCCTGGAATTCGCCATGCAACACTGTGAGATGGTGTGGTCATTACCAAAGCAATGTTCTTAACATTAACCTCAGGTTGAAAATGTATGAAGCATCATATTAAGAAATCTGAAAATTGTTCACTATTTAAATACTAATGAATCCCCTCAGGGCTCCTAAGATATAAATCAGGTTCATGGATTTTAGCTCTTCGCTTTGGATTCGGAGGTCCTAAGTAATTGTAAACACATTGGCAGCTGAGTTCTGCTGACGTGTACAGAGAAGAAACCAAGGTTTTCCCCTCTCAAGTCTGGAGTGGGGCGGGGAGGTGCTAGGTTGTATACTCCTAGTTGTTTTGAAAGTTGAAGGTGCTTAGGTTTGTTCACCAGCAGTAGAAAATAAAGAAGTAGATTTAACATTCAGTACTTTACCAGGCTTATTGAATGCCCAGCATGGGCCAGGTACTGTTCTAGACTAGTTCTTGGGGTACACGAACAGAGCGAAGATCCCTGCTCTGCTGTAGCCTACATTCCACTGGAAAGGAGACAGTGAATGAGATGCAACAAATGTTAAATGCGATACCATGACAGAAGGAGGCAAATACTGTAGGAAAAGACAAAAATAAATAGGGAGGACTGCATGGTTGGGTGGAGGAGGAAGAGGCAGATTGCAATTTTTAATAAGGTAGCAGTAAGTCAGGAAGGCCTCGCTGAGGAGCAAATACCAAGAAGGACCAAGGGAGTTATCCATGCCACTGTGAGGGGGACTGTCCAGAATGTCACTAAGTGATTTTAAAGGGAAACGTGGTAGTGTTTTGTGAACTACTGTCAGAGCTGATCAAAGCAAAGGATAAAGGAGATTTCAGAATAGACTGAAAAACCCAAATGGAACTAGAGGAAATCAACCTTTTGCAGGAATTTTTATTGAACAATCTAGAGAAAGCTATAGACCCGATCCATATTCCTCAGAATCATATAAAAGGAGTCCTGTTGAAAAATGTTAATACGAGTTATATACAGGGTGGGACAAAAGTAGGTTTTAGTTGTATGTGTTGAAAATAAAATAATAATTAATTAATAATAATACAAGAATAAACTTCATGTTTTGTGTACTTAGAACTGTAGACCTACTTTTGCCCCACCCTGTATAGACTGAGGATGAGGAATAATATTTGAATTTATGCTCTGATCTTAGAACCTAATTAACTATAGATTAGTGATGAAACCAATAAAGTTAACTTGACAAAATATACACTAATAAGTGGCCAGACTAGAATTCAGATATCTGGACGCACAGCCCAATGCTCATCCCATTATACCAAGTAGATTCTTAAATTTAAAAAAGACTAAACATGAAAACTCTCAGAAACACAGTCTCAATAAACAAGACCATTGCTACTGCCTTAATTCCTGGAACACCTAGGAGAGAATACACACCTTTTGGAGCTCTTGTAAAACAAAAGTCACAAGTGTAGCACTGATGTGAGTGTGAGGGGGAACCTCAGAAAAAAAGGAATTATCTTCTGGGGAACGGGCCCCTTGTTGCACAGGCTTCCCCCTCTAGGTGAGTGGTCTAGGAACCCATCTGTGTCAGTGTGCCAGCTGGTTTTGTGAGAGGCTGTGTTTGGCTTCAGTGAATTTTTTTTTGAAGACTCAACATTTGCCCATTTCACGATGGGTGATTTAGGAGCGCTGAGTGTTCGGCAGTTATTGACCAAAAACGGCATGACCCCCGTGCCCCACCCTCCCTGTTCACCTGATCTCTCCCTGAGCAGCTTGTTTTCATTTCCCCAGCTGAAAAAAGTCTTCAGGGGGAAACATTTTGCTGATGTGGCGGAGGGGAAACAAAAAATGGCAGAAGCACTAAAAGGCATCAAAATTGACGAGTTTACAAACTGTTTTGAGCAGTGGAAAAATGTCTTGATAGATTTATTGCATCAAATGGAGAGTACTTTGAAGGTGACTGAAGTTTAAACATGTAAGAATAAATACATAATTTTTTATAGATAAATTCCAGGTTTTGCGGGTCTCCGCTTGTATATCAGCATGGCCGTTGTTTGTCCAACGGTGTGCACACATCACAGTGGAGGCTGGGGCAGGGAGAATAATGGCTTATATGTGTATTCACTGGCCTCTGAGCTTTTTGGCCTACCCTCTTCAAATACTTCCATTGATTATTTAGCAAGGCCAGATGGCAGGCTTAGCAGCCCACAGCAGCCATGCCCTATGGTGCCCCCAAAGAGTGCATGCCATTTATAAACCATGCTGGAATTCTCTGTTGTTGGGATGATGGAAGTGGCTATAACTAGAGGCAAATGCTTTATGTCAGGAGGAAAGGGGTCAGACCTGCAGCTGGAGCAGGAAACCTTGGCTGCGCTCGGCCAGGCTCAGCAGTTTTTCTGCTCTTTGTCACCCTCAGGCCAGTGGATGGTAGAAAACGCGGCTCTGCTCTCTGAAGGCCACTGGATCGTGGTGGTAGGCAGCGTATTTCTGTCATCTAGTCCCCACGGTCTTTGGAATTTTTTAATCCTTTTATAACAAGAATTGGTGAAATTTTATTTAAACTGTGAGATGGAGGGAGATGAAAAGTTTCAATAAACAAGTCCATAAAGCATTTAACCTACCTCCGTATTTTCAACACTTTAAGAATACCTTTTAATGTGAGATGATTGATATGTTAATTAGCTTGGTAGTCGTGATTATTTCACAATGTAGACACATATCAGATCATCAAGTTGTATACGTTAACAATTTTTATTTTTCAGTTATACCTCAATAAAGCCGGAGGGGGTATATCTTTCATACCCAAATATTGTATGATTGTAGATTAGATCTCAGTACCTTATCTGTCTTTCCAAATGCCATTTTTCATTAAAATGCAATTTTTTAATTAATTCAGACTAAACATGTCAGAATTAACTAAGAGTCAGAACTGGGTTTTACTATTCTACTCTAATGGTTGAAGTGAAAAACAATGAATGATGCGTTTTCACGTGAACTTACCCAGTGTTCAAACTTTAGCCAGTCAAAGACATGTTTTCCCCATGGCTATATTTTGCAGTTTACATTCCAGTTTAGCAGTTACATTACTGTTCCTGGCATCCCAGGGAATGACAAAGAGGTGACTCCCTGGGGCCACAGTAAAATGTCTTACTACTGGCTCTAAGTGAGTATGACTACTTTTTAAATTTTCTCAAGAACAGTGTTTTGAACTGATACTGTTTTCCCTGAGATGATTGAACATAACAGATTTAAACAGCTTTTTTTTTTTTTTTCAGTTGTCAGGGCTATATACATTTCCACTTGACAGCTTTATCTAGTCCAAAGTCAAAACATCAAGAAATATGCCTGCTTGAGTTTGACATTTAGTTCTTTTGCATGTCCATAGAAGTACACTTTCTACTCAAGCTGCTATGCAATCTGCTGGATTCTGCCATATTTTGAAGGGCAAAAATCTAAGTTTGAGTCTATATAATTACTTGGGGAAAGGCAGCAAAACTGTGGTTAAGTACGTTAAATTAAGATTTTATTTTGGTTTGTGAAATATTATTTCATGCAACCTATGTCATGAATGATTCTCTAACTATACGAGTATCCACACTATAGTCTTTCCTGTTAGCCAGGCTTTGTTTTGTTTTTTTTTAATTTAATTTTAATTTTTATTTTTTTAAAGATTTTATTTGATTTATTTTTAGACAGAGGGGAAGGGAGGGAGGAAGAGACAGAGAGAAACATCAATGTGTGGTTGCCTCTCGCACACCCCCTACTGGGGGCCTGGCCTGCAACCCAGGCATGTGCCCTGGACTGGGAATTGAACCTGAGACCCTTTGGTTTGCAGGTCGATGCTCAATCCACTGAGCCACACCAGTCAGAGCTGCAATTTATTCTTAGATATGTAAAGGGAAGTGAAAGTAAGGTAAGATGAAGATGACAGCATGTGTAAAAGTGACTAAGAGAGGAGAAAATAGAAGAGAACATTAGAATTTTCTAACAACCGTTTTAGCAGTATGTTTTCTGGGGTTATTAGTACCTAATCAGCTAACATTTTTGGAGCAAGTATGTGCTAGATTTTGTGCTAGGCGTGGGGATGCAGAGATATACAACATAGAGTCTCCACTTATAGGAACTCACAGTCTAATTAGCTTTAATTTCCACTCTGGCCTTTAGGATTGTGACTTAGATACAGAGAGGATACCATTCGCCAAAGGGAACCTCTTCCCCAGACTACAGGAAGTTAACTCTTTTTTAAAATTTTATTTTCAACTGAATTTATTATGGTGACACGGTTAGCAAAATTATATAGGTTTCAGGTGCACAATACTACAACACATCATCTGTACATTGTATTGTGTGTTCACCGCCTTTCAGAGTATAGACTAAGCTTCTGTGGCCAATAGAAGTACATTTCTCAGCCATAAATCAGTCTAGAAGTAGGTGGTCCATGACTGGAGGAATGGCTCTACTATGTCCAACATATAGCTTCCATATCCAGGGGCCAGGGTGGCTGCTCCAGCACTTACATTTCTAGCAGCAAGAAGGGTAAAGGGCCAGAGAAGCATGACCATTTTTTTCAGGGCATGACATAGCCCTGAAAGTTACCCAGGTCACTTCTCCTCACCTTCCTATGGGCAAAACTTAATTCTTTTGCCACAGGAAACGGTAGGGGATACTGAGAAATCTCCTTCTAACTGAGGGTCCCAGCCCAGTAGAATAAAGAAGGGGAGAGTAGGTATTGGTAGACATCTAGCAAATTTCTGCTAACATTAGCAACAAGGATCTTTCTGGTTCTTCTTAGTAATAGTAGTATTCTGGTTCTTAGTAATAGTTCTGGTTCTTCTTAGTAATAGTAGTATTAGTACTTCTGGTAATACTACTTCTTAGTTCTTCTTAGTAATAGTAGTATTAGTATTGTTTTTATTATTATTATTTGATGATGATGATAATACTGATTTTCCTTCATACTTCTAAATGCTATTTAAAAGTTATGTATATATTCTCAGGCTATTGGTCAGTTTATAGCTGCACTTCCTCTCCTCCGCTTCATCTATGAATTTCATCTCTTCAAGCTCTAAAAGGTCTAAGATTTTTTAAAAATTGCTACACAGTAATAGCTTTAAAAATAACAGTTCATCAGCAATGCAGGTAATATATTATTTTGTATTCTGATTTTTCACTTAAAACTTTTATTTATGTCATAGGCAAAGTTTTGAGATATAGATTGATATCTCTCCAGAAAAGGTGAGGACATGAGCATGGCAAAAAACTAGTCATAAGTTTTAGTGTTTAAGATCTTACTATTGACAGCTCATAGTAGAATAAATCTTACCTGAAAGAGTTCACTGTTCCCCATTTGTAGATTATGAAGATATATTTTCATTTTTCTCCTATTTCATTTATTTTATAATATGAAAAATGATAAGTTGTTATGAGACACAAATCAAATTGGGATGGGAAATAGAGAAGGAAGGGAAGAGGAAAAATACTTCCTAATATTGCTGCTTCTGTGTATAATTTAGCCATCTTTAAATATTAAGTAATCTTTTATACTGATCATAAGTATATTACTGAACATAGGGAGAACTATTTTCACTCAAAATTTATAACATTTTTAGAAGCTTAATTATCATACTTGAAGGTCAAATGGTGCTTTATTGCAATAAAATACAAAAAGTAATAAAGAAATTATTCCTGGGGAGATGAAAACCTAGGTTCATAGCTCATTAAATGGTAGCTTCACGGGCCATGTCTAATTTGTCATATTTAGCTTTGGAAGTTTTATACATTTGAATTTCAAATTAGGTGAAGGGATACCTAAGGCAAAACTACCTAGGGCCTTTGAATTCTAAAACGATTCAGGAATTATAGTTCCCATAATATAATACCTTTATTTGTAAAAAGTACCTGTCATCATATATATATATATATTTTTAATATATATATATTTAAAAATATATATATATATAGCTTGTCAGACTCAAAGGCTTTTTTAAAAATTTTAAGTAACCACTAATATTAACACAAAGTTCATTAAGCACTTCCTCAATTCATTTTTTAGACATCCCTTTTTTTTCTGCCCAGCATGTTAAAATTGCCATTATTTGTACTGAATAATTTGTTGAACAAGCTGGGTGTAATGTATTTTGGAGTTACACGATTACTTAAAAGTTTCCTTCCAAAATAAGTCAGTTTAAACAAACACTTTAGTCAAAATAACAACCTTTGGGGGAATGCAACACGACCTCATTCATTCTAATGTGTCCTCATGAGATGCTGATGAGCTCAACTCTGAAAGAGCATAAACACAAATGCTTTTTTTAGAATGAAACTTTACTTTCAGCATGGACAAATTCAATTGACGATATGAAGAATTTCTGCTTCAATTTAGCATTGAGAAACCATATAATGATCCATGTTTATGATATTTACTAAAAATCACACTATTATTATTTATACTATTAGAATGTGATTAAGGAAAGCATGACTGTGGGCTCCAGGATCCAAATTATATCATAAAAGCTAATATGGAATTGGTGGTGTTTGCTTCCTGCTTTAGTATACAGAAGCTTTCTGATCTTTAGTTTCTATCTACAAAACTCAGATAGTGTTCTGTTGCCAGTGTCAAAAAGACAAATTATTAATTAAATCCTGTGAGATGCTCTAGATAGTAGAGAAAATATAGTTAATAAGTGAAAGGTAATGTTCACAGAATAACTCTGTCCTAATGCCAAACAATAATAGATATTTAACATTAGTTGTGTTTAAAAGTTTGGAAAGGAATTGGTAAGTAGTTATTTTCATATAATAAACAGATTAACTCACACTGAGCGGAAAATAATAAGCTATTAAAAAATATCTCAGCCCCCCAAAACAAAGATATTCCTTAGAAAGAGACATTTCTTGTCTCTTGTGACTCTAACCCAGTACGAACAAACATGTGTTTACATATATGGGATAAATGCTTTTGTTCAGTGATTCAACAAAGTGTGAGTATGTGCCCTTTCTACTTTCATTTTAAACAAATAAATACTAACTTCGTTTGAAGAGACCAAGAAGCATGTTTTTCTTAGAACATTTGCTACTGAATTTACTTTTTTTCACATTACGCCTGCCTTAGTCTTTGTGATGTGAATTGCTTGTCTTGATGTGCATTGGGTCTCTTTACAACTGTGTCACTATTATCATTCACTTTCAGTATTCCTGGCAAAATTGTCTTTATCAAATTTTCATTAGTATGGATTTCTTGTAGTCAATCAAGGCAGTTCCAGTCTTTTTCTTATGACAGCTAGTGGAGCTTAGTAAACCATTGGAAGAATAGCACAGCTGAGTAAAAAGGAAGCTCTACAATGGATATATTTTTGCAAACAAATTTTGAAGTACCTTAAAAATGATGATTCAGGTTTCTTTTATTTTGAACTATATTAGCCTATCAACTTAAAAACTGTATTCCTATACTCTCTACATACTCAATGAAATAGTAGTAAAATTATATACCTAATCTTCAGATCACTTAATAGTTCATTAGTATCTAGCAAAATGTTTGGCTAAGCAAAGATCTAGAATATTATTGAAACATTTCATTGTTGATCTAAAGCTTTGTATTCTGCTCCTGCTGGAGAATTTAGAGGACAAGTAACTTTGAAGTGGCTCTATCAAAAACATCAAGAGAAATCTGTAAAATAAACAAAAGGACACATTTATGAGTGATTTTGACACCCTTCAAGAACATTTATTATCTATCTAGTATGAAAAGATTGTATTATACTTACAGTTTTAAAAGTTTCTCATTTTTTTCTTGCTCACCTGCTCTCAGGAGATATTTGACTAACAAAATTTTGTAGACCCTCCTTTATTAATACTTGGTATTAATAATTTATTAATAATTGGTAGCTGGTACAGTTGCTACCAATTTTGCTGATAATTTTCAAATTTCAAAGGTCTTTGGCTTTTTTGACTAAAAACACTTCAAATATGCCAGGCTTTCATCCTCAATCCTTTGCTAGAAGCCAGGCCTTTAAAAAACCCTGGAAGCTTTAGTGAGATTCTATCATAATTTTCTTTTTAGGTATAATATTTTCTTAATGTTGTTCAAGTACAGTTATCTCCATTTCCCCCCACCACAACTCTCCCCCCACACCCACCCTCTCCTCTCAGCCTCAATCCTACCCCTCTTTGGCTTTGTCCATGGGTTCTTTATACATGTTTTTTGATGACCCCGCTCTTTCCCCTGTTATCCACCTCCCCACTCCCCTCTGGTTATTGTCACTTTGTTGTTTATTTCAGTGTCTCGTTATATTTTGCTTGCTTGCATGATTTTTATATTCTGTTGCCTTGCTTTTACCTTTTTAAAGTAGAATCTTTATTTTAACTTGCCTATTTATCATTTCATATTTTATATGTGGCTTTGACTAAGTTGATTCCTTTTAATGACATTGGCATACTACATAAGTTATCAAGACTTAATTATGGAGACAACTGTACTTGAACAATAAAAAAATTTAAAAATTAAAAAAATTTTAAAAAGATATCATTAAGTTCACTTTCCAGTTGTCAGGTTACTTGAACCCAGTCGAGCTTTACAAAGGGCACAGTTTCTGTGGAGCTCAGTGACAGTAGGTTTGTGAGTGAAGATAACAGAGAGTGTGTTTATTTTGAGTGCAATCTAGAGTTCATTGAAACATGAATTCATTTACCCTTCCTGTGTTCTGTTAACTCAGATAGTGACATTGTAATCTCGCCTAGGACTAGTGACAGATTAATAGCTCTTCAGAATTATAAGTTGGGTTTATTTGTGCATCGCCAGCATTTATGGCAATAACCAGAGGAGGGACCCATAAAGCCCAGCCACAGCATATGGTACATCATGATCATTCTGCTTTGGTTCAGAAACACCATTGAAAGTTTGGCCTCTGACCATTGCACTGTTAATGAGTTTACAGCTTATTGATAGAAACTTCATCTTAAGCTGAATTGCCTCAGCATTTATGAGAAAATAAATGATTTAATAAGTAATAAAGTGTTTTTGTATAAACCAAAGTGAAGTCTTGGTATTCTTCTCAGAATGAATTTTTCTCCATAGTGTAAGATGTACATTTATTCATTTTTATAAATCTAGGAATATCCAAATGTGTTAACATTTCTGTGTTAGGATGCAAAGTGAGTTCCTCATAGTGTAAAGTTCTGTCCATCCTTTATGTATAGTCTCATGGATCTCATCAATGATGTTAAATAAAGACCATTTTATACACCTTCTCCTGCAGTGGTCTCTCTGGATAGAGACCACTCTGAGCCAACTTCCTCCCAATCTCCAACTGCCTCCTCTGACAAAAAGCAGGGCCCCCACCCACAGTATGTGCTCCTGTGTATGTCCCCAGTCAGCTTTTGACCTGGTCTTTTTATTACGGTGAAGAGACACCTGGAAGAAAGTGAGATGTCTTTTACACTTCTGTTCAAGGTGTGTTCTATCCTGTTTTCTTCAAAACCTACTTCTGTAGGAACATTTTTGTTCTCTCACTCTTAGAAACAAAACTTCCCAGTATAAGCCATTTAAGCAACTTTATAGAGTAGCTAGAGTTGGTTTATGCAATTTCAGATTCAAAGGAACTGGGAAGTTGGATCTAGGTGGGTGGGGTGGGGGAAGTCCTTAAAGAGGCAGAAAATCAGCAACAGACCAACAAAGAGATAAAAACATTAAAGCAGTCTAGAAAGATGAGTCAGAACTAGTTGAATGGCAAAGGAACAGGAAAGATATACTTGGAGGATGCCAGTAGGTATTACTTGGAAGGTTAACAAATTAGGACCTCTCTGAAGTATGCATTTTATATTCAGTAAAGGAAAAGACCTTTTTTCCAAATTTACATAATTCAGAAATTTAGTAATTCATCCATGTTAGTAGAATGAGGCAAAGCAGGTGCTATCCAAATGGGAGTGTAATAAATGATGTTGAACTATATTATATTTCTTCAGGCTATTTATTCTAATTTTTCTGTGGTATATTTACCCTGATAAATATAAAAAAGATGGTGAATTTTCTATAAGCTTAGAAAATTTTGTTTTACTACATAAAACTAGATTGATGTAGCCACTTGGTGAGAGATGATTAAAGTAAGCTCCCCAGACCTGGTACTTTGCTAGATTTTGGTCTATACTTAATTGTGTAAATATTTTTC
>PVJD01007613.1:0-82019 GCA_004026545.1 Mormoops blainvillei | reverse complement strand
TTGGGTATTATATCTAAGAAACTATTGCCTAATCCAAGGTCACTCTCCACTGGTTTTAAAAAAATAACTTTCATTACTTTTTAGTTTCTTTTATACCTTTTTGTTTTGTTTCATTATAGTCCTATTTTTTAAATGCATATATACCTTGTCCCTGTCCTTTTCTCTTTTTCTGTAATTATCATTCTTTAGAAAAGTCCTTCAGGTATATAATGGTTTGAGCCTATTTTTCTCACTGAAAATATTATAGTGACTATTTCCCCATATTAATCAAAATATCTGAAAAAAATCACACAAAATGGCTATAAATCCATGATGTAATTTATGTACCATAATGTATTTAATGATTTCCATCTTCTTACACATTTATAAATTGCCTTCCTTATTGTGGTGTTACCATTCAGGGTTAGTGAACATGCATATAAACATCTTGGTTCAAATACCGAATTCTTTTCCTAGAATAGTTAAGAGGTGGCCTTACTGGGTCAAAGGACATTAGCATCTCTCTAGGCTGTATGCAAATTGCTTTCCAGAAACCTGTGCCTATTGATGCTGTTCTAGTCAGTGTCTGTTTCATTGTATCTTTATCAGTATTATTTTTAAAGACCAGGCAGTCACTGTACGACAGTTCTCCTCTGTGAGGCCCTCCTCCCTTTATTTATTTGAGGCTGAGAACCTGCTGTTGGTTCTCGTAAGAGCAGTTCCTCTGGGAAGCCTTATATTCTGCCAAAGCGTTCACAGGATTCCTGTGACTTTTCGTTGACTTTGCACTTTATCTAAAATGGTATGAAACAATTACCAGGTCATTAGCAAGCACTTTTTAAAGGAGCTTCAAAAAATCTCTCCTTGCAATGGCTTGTGAGCTGGTGGTGGTTTATTTTAGAGAGAAAGATGGAAAGGAATATTCAACAGAAATGAATAATTTAAAGGCAAGTATTGAGTTTGGGGAAGAATGAGTGGATCGACCTGCTCACTAGATTTACGTGATCTCCTTCAGGGCAGGGCCTCTACCTGACTGGTATAATGAGAGACACTTCACAGCATGGTCCCGGGCAGGCAGATCAATATTAGAACCCAGGCACTACTATTTTCTGGCCGTGTAACCGTAGGTTGGCCTTAACCGTGAAACTGGAAAAAGCCGGTGTTCGTGTCACCTGTCACCTACCAAACCCAATAAGCAAAGACAGGAATTCAATCTTTATGTACACTTTTTTCAGGTGGCCGGCGATCAGAGAAGACGGAGGGTTTGTACCCTATTGGACCAGCTTACATTTTCTTACAAGCCAGACTTTTTATAACAGAGAACAAAGAGTGGTGAGAGGTTTGGAATTCATAACAGAGAACAAAGTGCAGTAAGGGGTTTGAAATTCAGGGAAAATTAGATTAAAAAGAAAACCGCAATATTCTCGTCCTGGGCGGAACTGCAGCATTCTCGCTTCAGGCGGTAACTGTTTCTCAATGGCTCCGATATCACCTTTATTGTTTATGGTCTCTCCTCGGAGTCAGGGTGGGCCCTACCTGCAGTTCCTGAAATAAAAGCTTCTCACATACATTTGCTACTAAGGCTTATCAAGCTATTTCCTGAAACTAAAATATTCCAACTTTTGAGTCCCCCATCAGCTGTTCATGAAACACTTAGCGTAGCTAAGCACATAATAGATTCTCAATAAATGTTAGCTCTTTTCCATTACTCTTCATTTCTCTGTCCCCAAGACGACAGCAAACACTGGGGATAGCTGATAAAATGGACTCAGTGCAATGATCAGGAGTAAATGACTAAGCTCTGGAAAAACTAAAAAGAGTGTATATGGAAGATCCCTTCCAATTTTCCACATTATAAGCTTCTCATAATCCTCCATTTCAGAATTGAGCCATCCCATGTTTGAAACTTTCCTAAGCTATTATCCATTTAGCTTCCTTGGTGAGATTTTACTCTGAAATAAGCCATTATTTTAGCCTGTCATGTTTCTATTCTTGCAGGAATTGCATTGTGCTTTAGTTGTGCTATTTTAAATCATTTAGCAGATAACCCCCCCCCCCAAAAAAATCACTTAGAGTCTGATTTAATCAAGAGGCACAGGATGAAGTGTGAAAAACCCAGTGTTGTTCTGATCCCTAGCTTTATTGAAGGCTGCAAAAAGGTATAAATTAAGTGACCTTTCCGGGTCAGGATTTTATGGCTCTGATAAATTCCCCAGGTTTAGCAGCTGCCAGTGAAAAATAATGTGAGTGAGAATATGAAGATCCTGTCTCCCAGCTACAGCTTTCCAGTGAGTAGATGAGGTAATGGATTTGAAAGCGCCTCTAGGAAAGTAAAGTTTCATAAATCTAAAACATTACTACTATAGTGTGGGGGCTATAAGCCCAGCAAAAATATGAAGGAATTAAAATTGAGGCAAAGATTTTTTTATTCTTTTATAAGGTTTTACAGCCAGAGTGCTTGTTAAAGCTTTTGCCGTCTTAATCTCTCACTTTTATGTGTATAAAAAAAGTGTAAAGAACTTTATCAAGATTATGTTTTTTAAAACCAGAGTCCCATTACTCTCTATAAAAATAATGGATTATAAAAATTAATAATTTAAAATGTTCATAAAAGAGTTATTTTTCTTCACAATGTAAGAAAATATAAACTTATTATATTCATGTAGTTCATTTATAATGAGTTTGAGTACATTTTAAATGTTATTGTCACAAGGTAAATTTAAAAATTCAAAATGAGAAATTTCAATTATGAAGGCTTCATTAGAATTGATCATTTCAGTGCTTTGAAAATGTTTTTACTGCATAAAAATGCAACATTTTAGTTTTCAGTCTCCACACTTAACTCTAAGTTAGCCAAACGGCCTCTTCCTTTGGTGAATTGCTTGCAAGGCAGGTGTGATCTACCCTGGAGATTAATTTATGTTGAAATTAATAAAAGTTAATGAAGTCTTTTAGGAACTTCCATTTTTCTATGGGGTCCTATTTAGAGAGTTAAGCTAAGTCCCTTAAGCAAACCTTTAAGAAATTTATTTCTTAGTAGCCAGTGTTTGTATTACCTAGAACTATAAAAGTCCTGTATATAAGATATTGAGTGACATTTTGAATATACAAACACTAAGTTGCAATTTTTTGCATATATTACTTTGATTCTTCAGATGGGCAGCTCCCACACTCACTTGTGGATGACACTGTATTTAAAATGCAGTTCTCCTTTGCTTGACTCTATTTGGAAGGACTGAAGAGTGAGGAAGTAAGAAATCTAGATCACTTTAGAGAGTTCTGGAAAATACTACATTGCACCAATATAAATAACTTGAAGGGCAAATGGATAAGCTTTTGAACTGTTTATCAGTAAATGTAGAGACCTACTTAGGCGGCGAGCACTGGACATCATCCACTGGTCACTGTGCTTTAGGCGATAGAGTTGGGCACACACAGATTCTGGAAAAAGAAGCAAAGACAAAGTGAGGGAAATGGAAAAGAGATGACTTTGGTCTTCTCAAACTACAGCGCATATTGCTATCCTTGCTACTTTGAATTTGAAATAACAATGAACACTGGGGAATATGCACTGCAGAGGTACTCAACATCAGATAATCCTGCAGGGTTGGGGAGCAAGATGATTCTTTTCTCCTTGCAAAAAGATGAAGAACTAGTTCTTCCAAAAGCAGCATTCTAAGACTATTTGATAACACTCATCTTAAATGATTTGAAATAATTTTAATTGGTACTTACCTGGGAGTCTATATCAGTTTTCATTTCACCAGCTCTCAAAATGGCATAGTGAATTGCCGCTCTTTGGCAGCTGTGAAAGTATGATAAGACAGGATGATGTATACAAAAACGATTTCTTCGTCAGAAGAATTCATCCAGAAGAATTGTCAAATTACTTTTAAATGGCTTTAGTTCTTAGTGAAACATTGCAAGAGAAGCTTAAAGCTTCACTTTCATCATGTGACCTTGCTGTTTGGTTGTCCTATCCTGGAACCAGGGACTGTGTCTGAGCTGGGGCACACTTTAGAGACTTTTTTAAAGCAACCGCTTTTTGTTTGTTTGTTTGTTTGCTTGCTTGCTTGTTTTTTCAAATGAGTTAATAGAGGTCTAAAGAGGTTAGGTAACTTAAGGGATAGAAAGGAAATTCAAGGATAAAAGGAGCCTTCAGGAATCCAAAAGATCACAAGAAGACTGAAGGACACCTAAGATTTCTTCAGTATTGAAGGGCAATGGAGATGGGAGCAATGGAGAGGAGGAAATAGGTGGTCAAGAGCAGTATTTCATTGCCTTTGATTACAACTTTGAAATGCTGCTAGTCTCAGTTTAAGATAGTATTTCGGAAGAGATTTGGGCTGATAGTAATGCAGGTTCTCTATACAAAGTATAAGGGCCAGGCTCGCATTGAGAACAGCTAACTGGGAAGGGCTTAAAAGAGATGAATTAGGTCCAAAGTGGAAAATTTTTGCATTAATTTAAAACCGAAAATTCAAGTTACCTCATATTTACCCCATTCCCTCTTGGTAGTCTCTCCAGCAGGAGGAGCAGGAAGGAAGAATCATCAATCTTACACTCTGTTTGGGTACAGAGACCAAAACGCAGGCCATTCTATGACAGAGGCAGAAAACCAAACGTCTGTCTGCTCAACAGGGTCTTGCTTCTTCGTGCTTGTCTGATCATGGTGGCACAGGCAAACTGCATCAGCTGGGGACAATGAAGGGCCTCCGTTGCCTTGGCAATGGTTTGGCCTTTGGCAGGGTTTTAGAGGGCAGGAAAGAGGCAGACAAAGTGGGTGGAAGTTGCTGGCTAGCCTCTTGAAGAAATCACTCACTCTTATAAGCCCTCTTGACAAATGTCATGACCTGGTAACTAATTTCTTACCATATGAGGAATCTTCTAATAGCCCTGGGATTGTTTTGCTACTGTCAGTATCAATCAGGTAAAAAATGGGAGCTTATAATAATTGCATTCTAATAAAATATTCCTTATATACCAAATGTGTTTAAAGCAATTATCATTATGTGCATTCATATTGCTTTATGCATATAAAACCATAACATCCATTTTAATACCTGGATTATTTGCACAATATTAAATCATTCTTTGAGTTTACTGAGAAAGGGATTGTTGAGCAGAAATTCTGTGGCAAAGGAGAAAATACTTATTTCCTCTTTCTGGCTTAGTAACAGAATTCAAATTTTAGCAGGGCACATGGCCACCATGATAAAAGACCGCATCATGCCGGGTACCTTGCAGCCAGGTAGGGCCACATGACTAGGTTCTAGTTAAGGTGAGGTACGCAGAATTGTTTGGGACCTCTAAAAGGTCTTCTAAGGGAGAGTGGTGTGGCCTTTCTTTGCCCCTTCTCCTCACTGACTGAGTTCAAAGGAGATGGATGGAGCACTAGAGCAAGCCTGAACCCAGATGTAATAGGGAGCAGGACGGATATTGGCCCACACCAGCTTTGGATCTCCTGGTGCTAGACTTCTTTAAGTGACAGAAAAATAAATGTCATTCTCATTTAAGTCACTATGTCTTGGCAATCCCAGGTCTATTTGGCCAAATATAATTTTAAACCAGTGATTTTCAACCAGTGTGCTGCAGTAAATTTTAAAACATGCAATACCTGACTATTTAATCAGGGGCATTGACCTCTTTTGCCTTAGACTGTCAAATAAAAAAATGACAACAGCCGACACAACAATAGCCGTCCATGTGAATGAATCAAAATTTGCCTTTTTTTTTTTATCAGATTGGCAAAATATGTAATATATTTTTTGGTGTGCCACAGAATTTTAGTAATTAGTTTATTTGTGCCATGAGATGAAAAAGGTTTAAAGTTGCTGTTCTAAACAATACACATCTTAAAATATTTAGCCCGTAGAGAAAAACCGTCAGGCAAAAATTTTGCCAATAGACACACAAAAATATGATGTCATTGTACATGGCAATTTGCCTTCATGATTTGAAGTTTTTATGTCATACTGTTGAGCTTTTGAACCAGATCTCCCCTTACAGGATGTAAGGGGAGCCTTGGGAGGAACGCTAGAGCCTGGATTTTATGCCAGTTGAGTCACTTATTGGCACTATGCACTTGAATAAGCCATTATGGCCTCACTTTTTCCTTCTGTAAAATAAAAATTCTGGACTAAGTAGTCTCTAGAATTCTCCAAGCTTTGCAAGCTATAAATTGATAAAACTACCCATTTCATTTTAAGACCACTTAAAATGATTCTGGCTGTAATTATATGTGCAAATATAGAGCCCGGCAGAGGTAAGGCCTGCTTGAGTGTGGTTCGTAGGGTAATAATATGGGTGTAATAACTTATAGTTTTAATTTGAACATTTCACCTAAAATGTCCTATGGTGTGCCTTAGTGTGATATTGTTATGTTACAGAATTCCATGGTTATGATTTTTTAATAAAAGGTTTTGTAACAAAAAAGGGGTGTTATTTGTGCCATATCCTGTATATATTAACAATACTTAGTGAGTGCCTGGTATATGCAGATGATCACCCAGCTTTGCATTATATGGGTTATATGTCTGTTGAGAGGAGAATGACTGCAAAGTTCATTTTCAAGGAATTCACATTCCAATCATGCAGAAAAACCAGGCAAACATCAAGTCATAAGAATCTGAATGACCTATGTCTTCTGACTACTGGTTCAATGATACCTCTTCTATCCCATGTTTCTTCTCTCACAGAATCCCACACATGGGCAGAGGTCTACCAGCTATGCAGTTTGTAGTTCTTATTAAATTCCAAAAAAATTATTTAATGCCATGATATACAGTTCTACTCATTACCCAACTCAAACTAATCAGTTTGCCATGATAAGAGGCATTTAAACTCTTAATTAACATCAGATATACTTCATCTCACTTATAAAGCTACATATCAAGGAGGGCAAAATACTCTATCAACTGAATGCTCATGTGTCAAAAAAGTTCGTGGGATAACTAAATCAGAAAAATCTTTCTGGAGGAGGTGAGTTCTGAATGAAAATTCTATGGAGGTGACAAAAGGAAGTTGCCAGTGAGGTGGGGAATTGTTTTAAAGGATATTTGCAAAGGGACCAACCTGACAAAAACCAAGCAGAATGTAGCAGGTGGTGACCAGGTTGGCTTAAGTGGGGTAGAGAGTGGAGCTGTGGGGAGTGGAACCTGAGAAGGTTCCTGCCATTCTCTTTGTGGCCTGAATCTCTTTGGCATTAAACACTCCTTTAAAGTTCAGTGTTTAAGTATGTAAGGAGCTCATGTAGAATAAAGATGGATAAGAAGATGACTCTGGTGGAGGTCCTTTTAAAGATACAGCGCAAGGAATGGCAAAATCATCACTGCAAGAATGTGTCCCCTTTGTACAAGAGATATCCCATTTGCATATTTAGCTTTCATGCTTCACTGTGTGCTTATGGGGTGTATGAGATAAAGCTGCAGAAAAAACTTGGAACTGCTTGGCTTTTGAAAGTTAAGTCAGCTGTGACTTTCCACTAATAAAGTATCTTTATGGGCTTAATTTTCTTGCAGTGGTGTGTATATGTGTGTGTGTGTGATATTTAATGGGAAGAGGATAAGTAGACAGCTGATTTATTGCAAGCAGTGCATTTAAGTGAATGTATCATCACTGAAATTATTACAGATATTAGAAGTGGAAAAACATCACCGTGTTTAATGTCAGCTCCAGTCTCTTCCTTTTACACCACAAATCTGCCCAACAGAGTCACAACAGTTCCTAAGCATTGGTTTGGACATTGTCACAGGAATAAAGCACATAGCCACATGTTCATGTAACACACCACAAACCATCTACAGCAAACTGGATCGGCCAAATTACAAAGAACGCGCACATGCACACTACAAATCAACGTCAGCACTGGTTTGTGTTTTCTGTCAGAGGCAGGGAAGCAGCTCTCCCTCCTGGGTCTTCTTCCAAGCTTCTCTGCAGCCTTCTTTGTGCCTGGTAAATACCCATGTACATCAAAAAACACAAACAACAGAGAAAACCTTGAGAAGAAGAAGGAAGCAGGACCCTTTTTCCACTTACCTTTCTTTTTAGAGAATTTCTTGGATTCCTTTTGTTTACTCTTTTCCATCTACCTGTCCACGCATAACACGTAGCTGGCATGAATTTGCTTTGCAACAATTGTATACGAAACTACCACATTGCTTTATGTTTATATATCTAATGAAATATCAGCTTTAGCCTTTGTTGGCGAGGGTAGCCAGATACCCAATGTCAGTCATTACTGGTGGCCTGTGCACCTGAGGGCTGCCTAAGAACCCAATGGTATTCTGCAGTTCTGAAAAACTGGGGAAGGGCCTCCAACTCTTTAGGCCATTGTAGTCGCTGCTGAGATGTGAGTTTTCATAAGCCCTTGTGGTCTATTCAAAGGAAGCAGGCCCTTCCCCCACTGTACCAAGTGTGGGTCTGGGCATCATTCTCTGCGTCAACCAAGGCTATGGCTTCTTCTGTTCAAGCTCCAACACC
Organism: Mormoops blainvillei; assembly: GCA_004026545.1. Classification (NCBI taxonomy): domain Eukaryota; kingdom Metazoa; phylum Chordata; class Mammalia; order Chiroptera; family Mormoopidae; genus Mormoops; species Mormoops blainvillei. Next base: position 73,559 of record PVJD01007613.1, on the reverse strand, counting down.
CAGATCACCCATTCACATCCTGGGCAATAAATAGAAGTGGGGTAAGGTACCACAGTACCTACACTTAACCACTCCAGTCTCTTCTTTCAGGTTTCCATGTCATTTTCACTGCTTAAGCTTAAAGCCACATCCATCTCTTTGGCTAGTAACAGATTCCAAAGTGTGACTAGAGTTATTTTTCAGGTTTCTGGCAATTTCTGTTTTTAGCTTCTCAAGCTAAAATTTCTGGGAGCCTTGAACTCATAGCTCAAGAGTTTGTCCTATCTAGAAGAAGGGGGTGAAATTTGCCTTATTACTCCTAGATCCTATTGCAGTAGCAGGAATAAGCACTTAAATTCATATTTTAATAGATTATTTTGCCACATCATATTATAAGAATTTGTGACAGGTGGGAAGAAAAACAGGAATTTTTTTGATGAGTGGAAAGTGGGCACAAGTTCTGGTTTTTATTGTTGATGTCTGATGTGATAGGTAGAAGAAGTTCCTTAGGATCAACTTCTTAAGGTCAATGTGACTGATAAATTGAGTCAATGAGCAGAATCAACTGGCTCTTTCTGCTTCCATTTATACAGTTGGGTTAATTATTCTTCTATTCTGGTAGTGTGGTAGAGGACAGTATGTCCCTTGAATGCTCCAAGAAGCAAAACGTTTTGCTTAAGTCTCTTACAAGGATGAAGAGGTAAGGAGAAAAAAGAGTTTTCTTCCTGGAGAGTTGTGTGAGAATGAGAACAAACCAAGCGTTGACAGTAGTGATGTGTGCTATTAGAACAAGTTCCTCTACATTACTGTTTATCCTTTCATTTGAAAACATGACGATGACTGAAAAATCAATTAGCACATGCAACCTATGTCCAAAACAGCCTAAAGTAAAGATGAGTGAAGTGATTTTACTTTTTTAATCAGGAGCCACTAACCCATGATCCTCTCCTCCCGAAATTAAGCTGGGTTAAATACTATATTGCATTCATCATCTATTGCTGCCGCCACAAATTTAGCAACTTAAAATGCCCATTTGTTATCTCACAGTTCAGTATATCAGATGTTCTGGTACAGCGTGCCTCAGCTGGATCTTCCCTTTAGGGTCTCACAAGGCTAAAACCAAGGTGTTGGCCAAATCGTGTGCCTGTCTTTTTTCAAGCCTCTCCTGGTGGTTGCCAGAGTCAAGTTCCTTGTGGTTGTAGGAAGGGTTCTGTTTTCTTCCTGGCTGTCAGATAGGGGCCACACTTACCTCCTAGAGGATCTCTCTAGTCCTGGCACATGGCCCCTCCATTATGTGACTCTTTCCCTGTCAGAGCCAACAAAAGCTTTGACTCCTTCTCACATTTAGAACCCCTTTGACTTGCCTTTTGCTGTGCCTCTTCTGTCTCTAGCTGGAGAAAGTGTTCCACTTTTAAGGGCTTATATAAGTGGATTGTGCCCCCCACCCCAGATAATTCAGGATAGTCTCCTTCTCTTAAAGTCTGTATTCTTAATCACACTTGCAAATTCCTATTTGCCACATAATCTAGCATATTGATAGAAGGTTAGGGTAAGGATATCTTTGGGGGTTCTGTCTACCTACCAAAATGTTCTTTTGATTAAAAAGAGATATAAAACATCTGCAATAGAATAATTAATAAAATATAATTTTTAAAAAGTAAATATATAAATACCCAAAGGAAATAAAATCAGTATATCAAAAAACTATCTAGAGCTATTTATACTCCTTTGTCCTTGTAGCATTATTCTTAATAGCCAAGGAAACAACCTAAGTATCTGTTGATGAATGAATGGATAAAGAAAATGTGACACACACACACACATACACACACACAGGAATATTATTCAGCCATATAAAAGAAAGAAATTCTTTCATTTATAAGATCACTATGCTAAGTGAAGTAAGGCAGATGGGACAATTACTGTATGATTCCACCTATAAGTGGACTCTTAAAAATGTCAAACTTGAAATAAGGTAGAATGGTGGTTACCAATGTCTGGGGGAAGATAATGGGAAGAGGTTGGTTAAAGGGTACAGACATAATTATAGGATGAATAAGTTCTGGGAATCTAATGTATGTACAGCATGATTACTATGATTAATAATTTTATATTATAAAATCATAAGGTATCACTGAATTTGCTAATAGAGTAGATCTTAAATTAAGTGTTCTCATCTTATTATTATTTATTAACTTGATTGAATAATAATTTCACAATGTATACATATGTCAAACCATGTTTTACATCTTAATAATATACAATTTTAATTTGTTAATTATACTCTAAAACTGAAAAAATACATAATAAAGATATAAATTAGAAAATAAGTGTATGAAGACAGATAAATAAAGTTCAGTAGACTTTAAAGTGAAGGTCAATTGAAGGTCTTTGGGCATTTAGGGCATTTGCATCTGTTGGAGTGACTATACTCTATAGTTTCCATAAGACAGTTTTAGGGTTACACTAACTGTCGTGGCATGTTTACTAGTAGCACCCCTTTCACTCACATAAATGCCTTTATTTGGATCTCATATTATATAGGAATCCTTCCTTAATAGGTTCTATTTGTAAGGTATGTTAACTGGTTACCATTTCTTGACAGCTTTTAACATGTTATCAAAACATCTCCATGCCTTGGCCTCAGGATTCTACAAAATACATTAAATTTATCAAGGACTGACTCAGGTCCCTTAATCAGGTTCCTAACTCCTCAATTTATCTCTTGTTTTTTGACATTCACAGTCTGTAAATTCTATTATGGGTATTAGAAAATGGCTGTATTTTTTGCTTCAATTTCCTTTCTCCTCTCAATATATCATTGTATAGCACATAGTTTAAAATGTAATTTTATGCTTTTTGGAGGGAGAAAAATGAAAACCCATTATCTCTTAGATCTTAAATCAAAATATGATTTCTAGTATTTTTGTTTTTTCACTTTAAATTTCTAGCTTTTCCTTATCATTTGGGTCTACTTTAAATGGTTTTACATTCTCAGAAGGGGTCTTCATGTTTGCTTGCTAATTAATCTGTACTGAGGAATACATGTATAAATGATGGAGATAAATAAAAGACCAGGTGACCAATAGAAAACTAACTAGTTTTCATAAGGCTGTATTTCAGGTTGCTTTTGGTTAATAAACCACATATACAGCTTTTGCCTTACATTCAGCAGGACTAGTTATTTGATTATGAGAGTTTCAATATTGGTTTAAATAAAATTGATTTTTATGTACTGCAGTTTAGTTCTAGATAATATGTTTGTTATTCTGGATTGTGATACCTTGAAGAAAAAAATGAATAAAAGAAATATCCAATTTGCCAAAGATTAAAATTAAGTGTATTACCCAGGCCCAGTAACATGGCAGGGTGGTTTAAAAAAAAAAAAAAGCTGCATACTTCCAAGTCAGGCAGTCACGCCAAATGCTGGCTTTGTTTCTTAGCAGCTGTGTGACATCAGACAAGTTGCTCATCCTCTCTGATACCCAGTACCTTCATGTGAAAACCAGAGACCTCAATATAAACCTGGGGGATGGGGTTGATACAAGTTCAATGAGATTAATGAGAAATCCCTAGCACAGTTTTGAGTACACAGGCAAAGTCCAAAACTTATTCATCACCATCTTCCTACCTCTTGAATGGTTAGTGTGCTAGTGTGTTAACCTCATCCTCATTATCCAGTCTAACCTGAACCCTAATTTTCTGATGAAAAACTTGGTTTCTTTAGATTTAGTATTCTTTTATATTGTCTTATTATATTTGAAAGTTTTTCAGTAATACCCTCAGGGTCTACTAAAATAAGTTTAAATGTTTTATATGATCACTTGCTAAAGTAATAACAAAAAAATGCTTTTATAGAAAGATTAGTAAATCCTCTATGCTTTATTTATGAAATTAGAGCAACAATGGCACCTAATTTAGAAAAATTTTATATGACTTAAATAAAGTATTAAAAAATTAGAAATTTCAAATTTCATAACACGGCCAAAAACAACAGAATTCGATTATTTATATTACATTTGTCATTTCAATAGCAAATGCTCCTACTTAAAAGGTTTTACCACAAAGAGCTTAATGTTAGTCACTCTTCTCAAGAGTAGGCAAAATCCCTTGTGTTGTATATTTTGTAAAATAAAAGAAAATTGCTCTTTGACATCCGTCTTAGCAATGTTGTTTTGAATCTGATTTCAAAGGCAAGAACAAGAAAAGCAAAATTAAACAAATGGTACTACATCAAACTGAAAAGTTTCTACACAGCAAAGGAAACCATTAACAAAATGGAAAGGCTACCTACTGAATAAAAGAAGATATTTACAAATATATGTTCAATAAGGGATTAATATCCAAAATATATAAAGAACTCATATAACACAGTAACAAAGTTAATCTGAATATAAATAGAGGAGGAGATCAAAGGTGGTGAGGGAGTAAGTGGAAGCTACACTAACGTCCTCCCAGGACCAATATGGAATTACAACTAAGTTGTAGAGAAATCATCCTGAATAACCAATTGAACACTAACTGGAGAGAAACCTCATAACCAAGGACAGGCAGGAGAAACCACTTCATCACAAGATTGGTACACAGTGCAGAGGTGGCACGAAAGGGCTGGCTGGGCTCCCAGAGGAGGCACCTGAAGTTCCGGAGGCATATTTCAGCAGTTGGAGGGGTTCCATCTGGAAAGTGTGGGGTCTAAACCCCAAGCTGGGCTCCCCAGCCTACAGCAGCAGAGCTGGAAAGGAACCCAGATAATACCCAGCTGTGAAAAATATCAGGGTTTCTGTCTGCCAGGGAGAAATAGATGGAGACATAGAGAGAGAGCCTCTTAAAGGGCCAAGACACAAAATTTCATTTGCAGCCACTTACCCTGGGCTCTGGCAGAGGGAGAGCAGAATGGACTAGAGATGCTTGAGAAGAGACTGGGGCAAGTGGTGCTTGAGCAGACTCTGGGTCTGGTGGCTCAGGGGAAAGAACTGAAGTATAGCCACCAGGATCCTTGTGCTGAGTCATTCCCCATACTTCAGAAGCCATCATTCACAGGCAGAGGACTCCTCTCCCGAATGGCATCACCCCATGGGGAAGCAGTAGTCCTGCCCACAGGAAATACTCTGCCCCACCCTGTGGTGCTTAAGTCTGACTGCTGATTACAGATTGCTTAGATTAACAACTGATCAGTTTGACACCTGATTAGTTTACCAGCTAAAGCATAAAATACAAAGAAGCAGTCAACATGGGAATTCAAAGAACTAGATCCCAAATGAAAGAACAAGACAATTCTCCAGAAGAACTAGATGAAATGGAGGCAAGGAATTTTTCAGATAGTTTAAAGTAATGATTGTAAGGACACTCAACAGCATGAAAAAAAAAAAGACAAAGAAACCATAAAAAATGACCAGTCAGAAATAAAAAATGCAGTATCTGAAATAAATAATACACTGGAAGGAATAAACAGTAGGTTAGATGAAGCAGAGAATCCAATCAGTTTTTTTTGAAGACAAGGTAGGAAAAAACACTCAGGCAGAGCAGCAGAAAGAAAGAAGAATTTTAAAAAATGAGGAGAGCTTAGGAAACATTTTTGACAACATGAAGCATAACGAAATCCATATCATGGGAATACCAGAAGGACAAGAAAGGGAGCAAGAGATAGAGAACCTTTTTGAAGAAATAACGACCAAGAACTTCCCTAATTGGTGAAGGAAAAAGTCACAAAAGTCAAGGAAGCTCAGAGAGTCCCAAACAAGTTGGACCCAAAAGAGGTATACATTGAGACACATCATAATTAAAATGACATCACTTAAAGACAAGGAGAGAATCCTAAAAACAAGAGAAAAGCAGGTAGTAACCTACAATAATAGCATCTGATTATTCAATAGAAACATTTCAGGTCAGAAGGAAGTGGTGTGAAATATTCAAGGTGATGAAAAGCAAAGACCTACAAACAAAGCTACTTTACCCAGCAAGGTTGTCATTTAAAATCGAAAGAGAAGTAAAGAGCTTCCCAGACAAGAAAAAGTTAAAGGAGTTTGTTGACACCAAACCAGTACTGAAACAAATGTTAAAGGGCTTGCTTTAAGAAGAAGAAAAAGAGAAAGAAAAATAAGAAAAAGAGGAAAACAGTCTAATAATAAAATGGCTCTACATACATATCCATCAATAATCATCTTAAATGTAAATGGCTTAAATGCTCTGCCCAAAAGATACAGGGTAGCTGAATGGATAAGAAAAATAGACCATATATACACCCTGCCTTTAAGAGACCCATCTCAGATCGAAAGTAAAGACTAAAAGTAATGAGTTGAAAAAAGATATTTCCTGCAAATGGAAAAGAAAAAAAAGCTGGGGTAGCAGGACTTATATCCAAGAAAATAGACTTTAAAACCAAAGATATAGTAAGAGACAAAGAAGAATATTACATAATGATAAAGGGAATAATGCAACAAAAGGATATAACCCTAGTAAACATTTATGCACCCAACATAGGAGCATCTAAATATATAAGCAAATCTTGGTGGACATAAAGGGAGAGATCAACAGAAATACAGTCATTGTTGGGGACTTTAACCCCCCATTGACTTCAATGGCTAGATCTCCCAGGCAGAAAATCAACAAGGAGACAGTGGCCTTAAATGATACGCTAGATCAAATGGATTTAATTTATCTTCTGAGCATTTCACCACAAATCAGAAGAATATACACACTTTTCAAGAGCACATGGAACATTTTCTAGGGTAGATCACATGTTAGGACAGAAAAGAAGACTCAGTAAATTTTAGAAATCATATCAAGCATCTTCTCTGGCCAAAACACTATGAAACTAGAAATCAATCACAAGAAGAACATTGAAAAACATGCAAAGACATGGAAGCTAAGTAACATGTTATTAAACAAGGAATGGGTCAACAATAAGATCAAGCAAGAAATCAAAAGATACCTTGAAACAAATGAAAATGAGAACACAAAAACCACAAATCTGTGGGACACTGGGAAAGCAATCGTAAGAGGAAAATTCTTTGCATTACAGGCCTATCTAAAAAATACAAGAAAAAGCTCAGATAAATAATGTAATTTCACACTTAAAGGAACTTGTAAAAGAACAACAAACAAAGCACAGAGTGAGTAGAAGGAAGGAAATAATAAAGATTGGAGCAGAAATAAATATAATAGAATCTAAAAAAATGATAAAAAAGATGAATGATACAAAAAACCAAGAATTGGTTTTTTGATAAAAATAAACAAGATTGACCAACCTTTAACCAAACTTATCAAGAAAAAAAGAGAAAAAGCTGAAAGAAATGAAATCAGAAATGAAAGAGGTGTGATAACAACTGACACTAAAGAAATACAAAGGATTGTAAGAAAATATTATGAACAACTATATGCCAACAAACTGCACAAGCTGGATGAAACGGATAAATTCCTACAAACATACAGTCTTTCAAAAATAAATCAGGAAGAATCAGAGAATCTGAATAGACAGATTACACCTAATGAAACTGAAGCAGTAATAAAAAAAACTCCAAAAAACAAAATCCCTGGATGAGATAGCTTCATAGGCGAATTTAATGAAATATTCCAAGAAGAACTAACTCTTCTTCTTCTCAAACTATTTCATAAAATTCAAGAGAAGGGAAGGCTCCCAAACTCATCTTATGAGGTCAGCATTATCCTAATTCCAAAACCAGATAAAGACACTACAGAGAAAGAAAATTATAGACCAATATCACTGATGAACATAGACACTAAAATCCTCAGCAAAATACTAGCACACTGAATACAGCAATGCATCAAAAAGATCATACACCATGATTAAGCGGGATTTATTTTGGGAATGTGAAGTTGGTACAACATTTGCAAATCAATAAATGTGATTCACTACATAAACAAAATGAAGGATAAAAACCACATGATTATATCAATAGATGCAGAAAAGGCCTTTGCTAAAATCCAGAACCCATTTATGATAAAAACTCTCAGCAAGGTGGGAATAGAGGGAACATACCTAAATATAATAAAGGCCACATAGGACAAACCCACTGCCAGCAGAAATCATACTCCATGGGCAAAAAGCACAAGCATTCCCCTTATGATCAGAAACAAGACAGGGATGTCCGCTTTCACCTCTCTTATTCAACATAGTACTGGAAGTCCTAGTCACAGCAATAAAACAAGACGAAGAAATAAAAGGCATCCAAATTGGAAAGGAGGAAGTAAAACTGACTTTATTTGCAGATGACATGATACTGTATATAGACATCCCCAAAGATTCCAGCAAGAAACTACTAGAACTGATAAATGCATTAAGCAAAGTAGCAGGATACAAAATTAATATCCAGAAATCGGTTGCATTCTTTTATGTCAATAACAAACTAACAGGAAGAGAAATTAAGAAAACAATCTCATACACAATTGCTTCAAAAAGAATAAAATACCTAGGAATAAAACTAACCAAGGATGTAAAAGACCTGTCTTTGGAAAATTTTAAGACACTGAAGAAACAAACTGAAGAAGGTATGAATAAATGGAAGCACATGCCATATTAATGGGTAGGACAAATTAACATCATTAAAATGCCCATACTACCCAAAGCAATCTATAGATTCAGTTCAATTCCTATCAAGATTCCAATGGCCTATTTCACAGAAGTAGAACATGTATTTTATAAATTTATATGGAACCACCCAAAGGCCCCACATAGCAACAGTGATCCAGAGAAAGAACAACAAATTCGGAGGAATCATGTTACCTAATATCAAACTATACTATAAGGAGATGGTAACCAAAACAGCCTTGTACTAGCATAAAAACAGACATATAGATCAATAAAACAGAATAGAGAGCCCAGAAATAAACCCACACCTTTATATTCAATTAATATTTGACAGAGGAAGCAAGCATATACAATGGGCTAAATACAGTTTATTTAATAAATGGTGTTGGGAAAATTAGACGGATATGTTTAGAAAAATGAAACTAGACCATTCTCTTACACCACACACAAGAATAAATTAAAAATGGACCAAAGGCTAAATGTTAGGCCCCAAACCATAAAAATCCTAGAAGAAAACATAGGCAGCATTATCTTGGACATTGCTTGTAAAAAGTTTTTTTATCGGATATATCTCCCTAGGCAAGAAAACAAAAGAAAACATAAACAAATGAGACTACATCAAACTAAAAAGTTTTTGCACAGGAAAGGAAATCATGAATAAAATAAAAGGACAACCCACAGAACGGGAGGACATATTCACCAATACATCTGACAAGGGCTTAATATCCGGCATTTACAAAGTACTTACAAAACTGAACACCAAAGAACAAACAACCCAATTAAAAAATGGGCAAAGGACCTGAACAGACACTTCTCTGAAGAAGACATACTGATGGCCAACAGACATATGAAAGATGCTCAATATCGCTAATCATCACAGAAATGCAAATTAGAACCACAATGAGATACCATCTCACACCTGTCAGAATGTCTATCTTCTATAAATCAACAAACAAATGCTGATGAAGATGTGGAGAAAAGTGAACCCTTTGGCACTTTTGGTGGGAATGCGGACTGGTGCGGCCACCGTGGAAAGCAGTATGGGGATACCACAAAAGATTAAAAATGGATCTGTCTTTTGACCCAGCTGTCCCACTTCTGGAAATATATCTGAAGGAACCCAAAACACCAATTCAGAAGAACATAAGCCCCCACCCAGTGTTTATTGAAACATTATTTACAATCACCAAAATATGGAAGCAGCCCAAGTGTCTATCAATCGATGAGTGGATAAAACAACTATGGGACATTTACACAATGGAATTATACTCAGCCGTTAAAAAGAAGAAAATTTTACCCTTTGCAGTGTGGATGGACCTGGAAAACATGCTAATTGAAAGTGAAATAAGCCAGTCGGAGGAACACAAATACTATATGATTTCACTTATGTGGAATCTAATGAACAAAATGAACTAACAAGCAAAAGAGAGAAAGACTCATAGATGAAGAGCAGATGACAGCTAGTCGCGGGGAGTGGTTAGGGAGTGGAGGAATTGAGCAAAAATGAAAAAGGACCCATGGACATGGACAAGAGTGTGGTGATTGCTGGGGGGGAGAGTGATATCAGTGGACTAAATGGTAATGGAAAAAAGTACAATAGATTTTAAATAAAAAATAGAGAATCTGAATAGGCTTTTTTTAAAGAAGACATAAGGTGATCAATAGGTACATAAAAAGATGCTCAGTGTGATTAATTGTCAGGGAAATACAAACCAAAATCAAACTGAGATATCACCTCATACCTGTCAGAATAGCAATTATCAAAAAGACAAGAAACAACAAGTGTTGACAAGAATGTGGGGAAAAGAGAACCCTTGTGCACTGGTGGTGGGAATGTAAATTGGGGGATTTTTTTCCCCCATGGAAAACCATATGGAGATATGTCAAAAAATTAAAAATACAAATACTAGGCAATCTAGCAATTCTACTTCTAAGTATCTATTCAAAGAGAACAAAAACACTAATTCAAAAAGATATGTGCACCCCTATATTCATTGCAACATTATTGCAGCATTATTTACCAAAGCCAAGACATGGAAGAAATGTAGATGTGCATATATATAGATGTGTTTGTGTATGTGTGTGTGTGTGTGTGTGTATATATATATATATATATATATATATATCAACATTACTCAGTTTATGTGTTTATGTATATAAACATTAGTAGTTGTGTGTGTGTGTGTGTGTATAATATATATACATATATATAAACATTACTCAGTTATGAAGAAGAACAAAATCTTTCCATCTGTGACAACACAGATGGCCCATGAGGGCATTACGCTAAGTGAAATAAGTCAGACAGAGAAAGACAAATACTTCATGATTTCACTTATATGTGGAATCTAAAAAAATAACCCAAAACCTGAACTCATAGATATAGAGAACATATTGGTGGCTGCCAGAAGGAAAGGGGGCATAGGGAGCAAATTGGGTGAAGCAGATTCAGAGGTACAAACTTCCAGTTATAAAATAAATATGCCATGGAGATAAAATGTACAACATGGGGATACAGTCAATAATATTGTATTAATCTTGTATGGTGACAGATGGTAACTAAACTTACTGTGTTTTTTTTTTAATTTTAAGAGTTTATTTTTATTTTTAAATTATATTTTATTGACTAAATATTCCAATTGTCCTGATTTTGCCCCCCTTGCTCCAGTCCACACTGCACCCACTACTCCCTCAGGTAATCCCCCACCATTGTTCCCATCTATGGATCGTGCATATAATAAGTTCTTTGGCTACTCCATTTCCTATATTGTTACATCCCCATGGCTACTCTGTAACTACCTATTTGTAGTTCTTAATCCCCTCACCTCTTCACCCATTTCCCCACAACCCTCTCCCATCCTGCAACCATCAAAATGCTCTCTGTATACATGATTCTGTTGCTGTTCTTCTTTGTTTAGTTTGTAGTTTGCACTTTAGATTCAATTGTTGACAGATATGTATTTATTGCCATTTTATTTTTCATAGTTTTGATCTTTTTTTTGAAATAAGTCCCTTTAACATTTCACATAATAATGGTTTGGTGATGATGAACTCCTTTAGTTTTTCTTGTCTGGGAAGCTCTTTATCTGCCCTTCAATTCAAAATGATAGCTTTGCTGGGTAGAGCAATGTTGACTCTAGGTTCCAGCTTTTCATGGCTGAGTATTTCTTGCCAGTTCCTTCTAGCCTGCAAAATTTCTTTTGAGAAATCAGCTGACTCTCTTATGAGGATACCCCTGTAGGTAACTGCTTTTCTCTTGCTGCAAATAAGATTCTCTCTTTATCTTTAACCTTTGGCATTTTAATTATGATGTGTCTTAGAGTGGGCCACTTTGCATCCATTTTGTTTGGGACTCTCTGTGCTTCCTGGAGTTGTATGTCTACTTCCTTCACCAAATTAGGGAACTTTTCTTTCATTATTTTTTCAAATAGATTTCAATTTCTTTGTCTTTCTCTTCTCCTTCTGGCACCCCTATGATGCAGATGTTGGAACATCTAAAGGTGTCCCATAGGCTGCTTACAATATCCTAATTTTTTTGGATTTTCTTCCTGTTGTTCTGATTGGTTGTTTTTTGCTTCCTTATGTTCCAAATCATTGATTTGATTCTCCACTTCATCCACTCTACTGTTGTTTCACTGTAAATTGTTCTTTATTTCAGTTAGTGAATCCCTCCTTTCTGACTGGATCCTTTTTATGCTGTTGAATTCCTTGAGCATCCTTATAACCAATGTTTTGAACTCTGCATCTGATAGATTGCTTATCTCCATTTCATTTAGCTCTTTTTCTTGTTTTTTGATTTGTTCTTTCATTTGGGCCATATTTCTTTGTCTCCTCATTTTGTCAGCCTCCCTGTGTTTGTTTCTATGTATTAGATAAAGCTGTTTTGACTCTATGTCTTGGTAGTGTGGCCTAATGCAATAGGTGTCCTGTGGGCCCCACTGGCACAGCCTCCCCTATCACCCTAGCTGGGTACACAAGGTACACCCTTCGTTTGGGCTGAGTATACCCTACTCTTGTAGTTGAGCCTTGGTTGCTGTTGGCAGATCAATGGGAGGGACTTACCCTGGCCAGTCAGGTGCAAGAACTTTCTATGACCACTGACCACCAACCTCCACCCTCTGTGGAGGATCAGCTGTGCAGGGACAGCATGGTGGTGCTCCTACAAGGACTATAGCTTTCTACTGGTTGTTCGGGCCCTGGGTTTTTCAGGTGATGCAGACCAAGGTCAGCCCTCACCTGTGTTTTGCCTTGGGCTGCTCTGCCTGAGCTATAAAGCAATCTGAGCTGGCTTTTACTTGTGCTGGGCTTGGAGTTTCCCAGGTGAAACCAAGGTATGCATCTAGGCTGGCTGCTGCTAGTGCCAGGCCTGCAGCTCACTGAGTTCAGTAGTCACTTGTTTGAGAGGCTTTAGGAAGTTGTGAAGCTTGAACCAAGACCAACCATTTATATGGAAAAGCAGCTTGGGTGGGTTCATAAGTAGGGTGGGGCAGAGCCTCCGGGGATCTCAAAGGCAAGTCAAAGAGTGTTAGCCAGGTTGATGGAGTCTCAGATATGGCACCAGCTTGTGGGCTCTGTGGAGGGAAGGTTTAGAAAATGGACAATGGCCTCTGCTTGCCTTGATGCCAAACGCTTCAATTCTTCTCTTTATGCCACTGGTGACTTTCAAGCTGCTAGCCCAGTCCTGGATCTCAGAGGGAGTGAGCCTGAGTAGGTAAGTCCATGTGTGCATTGTTTAAGAGGAACTGCTTGTGGTTCTAGCAGTTTTTTTCACCAACTCAATCCCTGCTGTTTTTTGCAACCAGAAGCTGGGGGTACTTATCTTCCTGGCACTGGAACCCTCAGCAAGGCAGCCTGGTATCCTCACTCCTGAGATATCCCTCCCAAATTTTTACCCAGTACACATGAGAGAGGGACCAGCCCATTTCGTGCCTGCACCCCCCCTACCAGTATGGATGGATGGGTTTCTTAAATTCTGTAGTTGTCAGACTTCCATTCAACTTGATTTCTGATGGTTCTAGGTGGCGGTTGTTCTATATATTAGTTGTAATTGTGATACGGTTGTGTGAAGAGGCAAGCCATGTCTGCTTACACCACCATCTTGACCTGAAGTCCTAGACTTATTGTGGTTTTCATTTTGCAATGTATACAAATGTCAGGTCACTATGTTTTACACATGAAACTAATACTGTGTGTTAATTATACTTCAATTTCAAAAAAAAGGAAAATAGCTTTGATTGATGGTTTGGCTCACAGTCCTCTTGTGGTTCCTTCATTGCCTCATTTATAACTCTAAAAATGCCCTTGTTCATGGTGCTGACAACTAGACAGGCTTTGCTCCAGTGTAAGTATTTGCTGTCCCAGGGGTTTCTTCCATGCCAGGTACATAAAGAACTCCCTTTGGTTCACACCTGCTGTTCTTTGTTGTTGGGTCTGTTGTCATTTTAAAGCTTTTCTTAGACTCCTTATATGCTCAAAGGGCAAACTGGTTTCTATTTTTTTAAACACTTCTATCCAGAATCTTGAGTCATGCTTTGGTTCAGTTTGCCCAAACATTGCTTGAAATGTTTCTTGGCCCAGCTCACTGGTGATTGTTGGTATTTAAACCCCCTACATAGCATTTCCATTCATTAATTATATAAACTTTTACTGCTCTCCTCCTATTTATAAAAATTCTGTCTTTCTCTTGTGTTTCTCCTTTACTCTCATGACTCCCACCCTCACAATGCTATGGATGCCATACATAAGCCCAAGTTGTCACCTATGCTTCTGAGCAACCAGCTATCAATCCCTGGTTCCAACAACCCCCCTCCCTGGGTTCCATTAATTTGCTAGAGTAGCTCACAGAACTCAGAAAAATAGTGTACTTACTAGGCTACTGTTTTATTGTAAAGGGATGTAACTTAGGAACAGCCATATGGAAGAGATACATAGGACAAAGTATGGGGAAAAGGGGCAGAGCTTTCATGTCCTCTTTTGGTGAGTGATCCTCTTAACACTTCCACATGTTCACCAACATGGAAATTCCTTTAACTCTGTCCTTATGGGTTTTTATGGGAACTTCATTACAGTCATGACTGATTAAATCACTGGCCATCGGCAACTGATTCAACCTCCAGCAACTTTCCCCTCCCTCATAGTCAGAGGAGTAGGTCTTAAAAGTTCCAGTCCTTTAATCACCCAATTGGGTCCCCCATGTAACTCAACCTTAAGTTACATGGGGGCTTTCCAAAAGTAACCTCATTAGCATAACAAAAAAACCCTTTATCACTCTCATCACTTAGGAAATAATAAGGGTGTTAGGAGCCCTAGGACAGGAATGGGATGATAACTAAATATAATTTCTTATTATAAATCACAATATCAAAATCTTAAGTCTAGATTCCTGTTATGGGCACTATAGGGAAATAAAAGGTGAGTATGATTTGGCACCTGACTTCTAGAAGCTTAGGAATTTGGTTAGAGATGAGAGGGGGATATCAGGAAATGGATTTGGGAAAGTGAGGCAGAATAACTATTTTAGGAGGTACAAGTAGTATGCGCAGTGAGCATGGAACTGTGATGCTCAACCCTGGCTACACTGAAGAATCACCTGGGAGGTGGGCTTTAAAAATCTTAGTGCACACGCTCAATCTCAGACAAATTCAGGAGCTTTAGAGATGGAGGCCAAGGCAATTCAATGTGTGGACACCACTGAGAACCACTGGCTCTTTAGCAAGGTAATCTGGAAGTCTTAGATATCTTTGTTTCTGTCGATGGCATACACCTGTTTTCATGCTCCATACTGGATTTTGATGACTACCAATTTAAGTGCTGGTAGGACCTTGTAGGGTTAGTATACCCTCGAAAACTTTTGTCTGTTGATAGATGAATGCCTACTTTTTTAACGCTCCCCTTTATTGAGTACCCACTATGTTTGGAGCACCGGTAGGGAGAGAGCAGCAAGTACATTTGTGCTTCTGTCTGGATGCTGTTACCCGCACTGTGCTGTCCCTTCCATCGGACCTGTCGGAATTTGTGAACAGAGTAGGTTCCTGGATCCCTCCCCTATTACTGAGTCCCTGGGGTGAAGTCCAAGGATCTCCTCTGTTTATAAGCTTCCCAAATGATTCCCATGCACATGAACTCATGAAAGCTCTGAGTAATGGCACATGCAAAGCCACGATGACAGGAGAGAGCTGGGTGAGAAGCACTGTGGGTGCCACCACAGAGCGGCTGCCATCAGGAGTATGCTGGGCGGAGATGGCCTCTGAGTGGGGTCTTCAAGGATGACTCTTTGCTCACACGGAGGGAATGGAAGGGAGGATATTTCAGGCAAAAAGGAGACTGAGTCAAGTCAGAGACAGGAATGAACATGGTAAATTGAGGAGATTGGAGGCCAACTGTGAGGGGCCTTTCATAATTTTAAGTTAATTAGCCTTTATTGATTTCCTAAATATTTTAAGCACTGTGCGCAGGGAGGGTGGTATATTGCTCAAAAAACAGGGTGTTCCTGGGTCTGGCTTTGAGCTCTTGTTTGGTTCACTGAGAAATGCCCTGTCAGGTCCACGCTCTGGAAGTCTCCCAAAACCCAAGGCATTCTCAATTCAAGGTGCCATAAAGCCATACCTGGTGTAGCAGTGTCTCCACAGTAAAGGCACAGACTTCTGGCTTGTGTAGTCAGAATCACCTCCATGATGCAGCCCTGGAAGCTGGGTAGGGACTCCCCATCACCAAACCTCTGGAGGCCCCAGAAGGAGACAGAGTCTGGCCTAGGAAGGTGGTCATAAGGGTTGGCAGGTAAGACTCTCATGGAAGTCATAGCTGATGATCCTTTAAAATTGGTGGTTTGGTTTTATAACACTGTTAATGCCAGGCTATACATGTTATGACTGAAGTAGGCTAACTTGGAATTCTAACCACCATTTATAACTTTTTGTCTGAGGGAAAGAGTAAACCATCTTCCAAAAAGTAAATTTTTTTTTTTTTAGTAAAAACAGTTATTTATTGATTATTTATTAGGCACCAGGCCTCAGGTGCTCTGAGCTGGACATTTACTTCTCATTAGTCCTCATCTGCTTCTCTCACCAGCCCTCTGAGATGTGAGGTATTATTCAAACTGTTTTACCGATTGTGCAGCTTGTAAGTGACAGAGTTGGGATGTGAACCCAGGTGCATGTAGCTACTAGAAACTGAGTATGTCACAACCGTGCCAGGCTACTTTTGGAATGTAGCCTTTTATTCAATTGGTGACTTTCTCTGCCTTCTTATTTTATGTACATATCTCACAGTGTCTTGCAGGCTTTGCTGAGTAGTTGAAAATAAATAAAATTCCCCAGAATAAGGAGGAAGAAAAATACTGCCCTCTTTCTTTTATCCTTCTCAATGCTCATTGCTATATACAAAATCCTTTCTCCCAGGTACTTTTGCCTAAGAATGCCAGATGGAGTAAGAAACTGTAAAGCTATTCAGTTTGGCAGGAATTACAGCTAAGGTTGCATATCAGATTATTCTGCTCCAAGGAGTGCTTTCGGATACGGCGGCTATAGGATGATTCTGGCTCTGTAAAACAAAATTTAGAAGGCAAGGATGAATTCAACTGAGTTATGAAAATAAATGCTATTAATAACTAAGTATAACCCTTGATGATCAGTTTTTCCTGATACCTAGATAATTGCGTGGGCCTTGAATCATAGTGTATACCTAGCCACTTAACTGTGCCAAGTACCTGAAGGGCAGGGTGATCTATCAGCTCTCTTAGTTCTGTTTGGTGGTATCATGTCAGGAGAAACACAGAAATCTCTTTGGTGAGAACTTGAAGTTGAAATATGTAAAAGGGGAAAATTTCAGAAACAAAATTCCTTTAGAGTGATCTAGAGTTTCAGTAATACTTAATTATTGTATATTTGCTCCCTTTATTCAGAAGTTTAATTATTTGCACATTTACAATTTTCTGCATGGCTTGACATTTAATCCAACTGTTTTATATTTACTCATTGGATAGTCTAAGCATGTTCTCCTTTTAAATTATTACAGATCTTTATATGATCCAATTACATCATTTTATTTATTTATTTATTTATTTATTTATTTATTTTTATTGCTGTTCTATTACACCTGTTCGATTTCCCCTCATTGCCGAGTACCTTCTATGTACCAACTATGGCATTCGTAATCTTGTGTATGTGGTAACTTCAGGTACCAAAGAGTTAACAAAGTGTTGCATAGCTGTTAGGCATTTCAAAATATTTGTAGTGAAGATATGAATATACATGACCTCGTAGTAAAAAGAAATTAATTGAGCTCATGCTGCGAAACCAAATAAATCAGTGGAAAGAAAAATGGTAGGTTTACTAGCGGAAGTAATTAGACCAAAGGCTTCTCCTTTGTACTAAATTGCCGCTGTTTGTTTCTGAATAGCTGATAATGTTTAAATCTCTGAGCTCCCAGATATTTACTACTTTGCCAACAACATTTTCTCTACTCCAAGTGTTACTAGAAAACTAATCAGATGCAGAGATTGATTTCATGACAGAATGATTCAGTAGTTGCAATCTTCTGTAAAACCTCCCTTCTTTAGGCTTAAGGTAAGTTATCACTTTATGGGTCTTTGCAGAAAAACAGTTCTCTTTGCTTCTTAAAAAGAAGAGTTTTCTGCACTCAAATCTGTTTGGAGGTGAAATGTTCCACCTGTGGAGCCCTGTGCTGAGAGGTATAGACGCTTCATTGAGAGCCAAGTCTAAGAGAGTAGCCCCAGAGGCTAATTATATGGCCATTTAAAGTAGCTCGTAATCAAAATGATACAATCCTGATGGAAGATGACTTTGTCTAGGCCTGTCAGAGAACAATGCAGCTGTAGAAAGTTGTGAACTTGGCAGTGGCTGTAATAAAGGGTTCAGGATTTTGCTTTTAGGAGCCTTCACTCTGCCTGAACTGCCCACCTGGACCCCAAGTACCAGTAGGGTGAACAGCATGGAGGGAGTCCTCCCCTCGCAGGCATGCGGAATATGAAGGGTGTGTACCACTGACTCTTACATACATATACGATTACATATATACGTATATGTGCTTAGCGACCAGAGAAAGTACCACGCAGACATGGAAACTGCAGATTTCATGCGAAGGTGAGAAATCCCCTGCAATGTCCACAAGTACTGAGTGTGGCATGGGGCTCGTGGTGAGGGAGAGGGGTGGGGTGGGCAACAGACACTCCTCTGCAGACCCCAGAGCTGAGCTGGCTCCCCACTTCTAGAACTTAACTCCAAACACCTGGGGATGCCCTGGTTTCTAGACGCCACCACTGTTGCTGCTCTGTCTCCACAGCGGCTCTGCCGTAACCTTGTTTGTGCACTTTAAACATTTTTATTATCAATGCAATATATGTATTGATAATAAAATTTAAATAGTACAGAAATGATGATATAAAAAATAAATACCTCCTTCCCCAACTGCATCTTCAATCTCCTCCCTTTTCTGTTTTTAGTTCTTATTGCAGTTAATTCCGTTGTCATCTCAGGGAATGTGCTAGAGGCTTTCGCCTCTTGATTCATCAACTTTAAACCATATATATTGAGTCCCTGCTATGAAAGAATAAGAATTAGGATACTTGTACTATTTCTTCCGCTCTTAAAAAAGCTTTATTCTTTATTATCCATTTACTAATTGATTTTATAACTCTAAATAACATACTTAAATTTCTTTTTCTTAATAATCAGCTTTAAGCGCTATATTTAGATTTCTCAAGATACCTGTAAGACATAGGAATAATTATTAATACCTGTTTTATAAGGCTATTATGAGGAGTAAGTGAGAGAATCCATTTAAAGTGCTTAGCAAGAGCCTGGGGCTATGTGAATTCTCAGTAAATTCGGGCAGCGTCCTGTGAGGGCGCCCCCCCCCCTCAGCTCCTCGCTCCCCTCCCCAAACATCTGCCTCCGTCAGCTGGAGCGTGACTTTTCCATGATCAATGTTGATGTCATTTACATTCCCAACTGTAGTTTTTCTTGTTGACGTGAGAACAACTGCCTGCCTCTGCCTGATTATGAGGGTCTTCCAGCCCATGAATAGCCCAGTTTGTTACAATTGGAGACATGCTCTGTGGGCATTCACCTTCCCATTCTGATTTGGACTGACCGTTTTCCAGACCTGCTGCATGGTCATCATCCTAGTTATCTAAACAAAATGATAAGGGGAGGCTTCAGTGAAAAAGTGATATTTGAGCAAAGACCTGAAATAGGAAAAGAGAATCCTAGGCAGAGGAAACAAGTACAAAGACCTCGAGACAGGAGCACCTTTGCAAGGGGGCCAGTGGAGTGAGGGATCAGGGTTGAAGTGGTGGAGATAATGAGAAGTGTTTTGAAGATAAAACTAAATGGATTAGATGTGGAATAAGACCGAAAGAGAAGAATGAAGGACAACTCCAATAATTATCTTCTAAGCAATTGGGAGGATTGAGTTGTCGTTTAACTAAGAGGGCAAAAACTGGGGGGAAGATCAGATTTGCGCCATATGGGGTGAGGGAAGATGTGGCCAGAAGGGGCAGAGAGCCAAAGTTCAGTTTTGGAAATATTTTTTTAGAATGCCTACAAGATATCCCAGTGGATGTGAAGTGGGAAGCTGGCTCATGATCCAGAGTAAGGGACAGATGTATAACCTGGGAGTTTGAACATGTTGGTAATTGGGCCATGGATGAGCGGGGTCACAGAGAGAGAGAATGCAATCAGAGAAGAGAATAAATAGGGCTGAGGATCAAGCTCTGGACAGGGCCTACATTTCCAGATGGGGAAAAATGAAGAGGAGCCCTGGGAAATACAAGGAAGAGGCCAGTGAAGTGTCAGAAGTGAGGAAGGAGTGGTGTTTGAGAAACTAAGTGAAGAAAGCCTTACAAGAGGAGAGGGTAAAAGAATTACAAAGAGGATTAGAAAAAGGAGAGGAAGAGTGATAAAACAGATCAAATGGCAATAATGGGAAAAGAATATGAGGGGCAGGAACTGACTACTGGATTTAGTGAAATGGAACTCATTGGTAAATTTCACAAAAGCTAAGTGATTTTTTACATAGCTTCTCTAAAGAAAGAAGGGGGACCATCCCCAATCCTTGGGGCATTTTTATTCCCAGAGATGATGAATATTCTACCACCTGCTAGCATCTGCATTAGCACTCAGCAAGACTGTGTTTTAGCCATTGATGTTTCTGCTCTGCTTCTGGTCCAGGGTGATATTTATTTCTTTAAAAGCCTGGCTATGTTGTTTTTGCTCTTCTCCTGTTTGATCCCATTGGTGTGTGTTTAAGGAGGTGAGAGTGTGAGAAAATTTGAATCTACTATACCAGTTTGACTGAAAGTTCTTTTTGCTGAATCTTTAACTTCTTTACTAAATGTGTTTGTTTTCTTTGTTAGTTTGCTGGCCTTACCTGCCTCACCATTGAGGATGTGATTTTTGGGATCACTTTCTCAAATGGAGATCATTTTTCTTCTTCACACAATGTACAACTGGGTTGGTAAAGTTGGTGTCTCATCATACCACACTGCCACTACCTGTCACTTCTCCTTCATTTATGTTCATCTCATTTGATATACCACACTCTGTTCCTCCTAGTTCTTGTCACTTATCAACCTCCTGGTAACCTCCTGTTATGGACTGAATTGTGTCCCCTTCCCCAAAATCATATGTTAAAGTCCTAACCCCCAGTACCTTAGAATGTGACAGTATTTGGAGATAAGGCTTTTAAAGAGGTAATTAAGGTTAACTGAGGACATGTAGGTGGGTCCTAATTTAATATGACTGGTGTCCTTATAAGATAAGGAAATTAGGACACGGACACACAGAGGGAAGACCCTGTGAAGACAGGGAGAAGACAGCTACCTGCAAACCAAGGAGAAGCCTCAGAAGAAACCTACTTGTCAACTCCTAGATCTTGAAATTCTGGCCTACAAAATTGTGAGACAATAAGATTCTATTTCTTAAGCCACCAGTGTATGACTTTTTAAGGTAGCCCTAGCAGACTAATACACCCCATCATTCAAAGAAGATTTTGGCACTTAAGTTTATAAAAGTTCTTTCCACTCAATGTTCTGCTTTCCTTTTAGTTTACTTCAGTGTTGGTGGAAATGGTTCATTGAATGCTGTGGTAATTTAATTATATCTGGGGTCCTTTTCCACTCTACTCAAGCCAAGCCGTCCCAAAGCCATTCTCTGGTTTTTACTCAGAGCTATTTCACTATTGAAATGATACATATTAACCTTTCCAGCAATTTCACTGAATTATTGCTTTCCTTATTTTTAAATTATATTTTATTGATTATGCCACTACAGTTCTCCCAATTTTTCACTCTTTGCTGCCCTCCAGCCAGCATCCCCCCTCCCTCAGTCAGTCTCCACACCATTGTTCATGTCCATGCATCATGCGAATAAGTTCTTTGGCTACTCCTTTCCTGTACTGTACAGTACATCCCCATGGTTATTCTGTAGTTACCTATTCTTACTTCTTAATCCCCTCACCTCTTCACCCATTCTCCCGCACCCTCTTCCCATCTGGCAACCATCTAAATGCTCTCTGTATCCATGATTCTGTCTCTGTTCTTATTTGCTTAGTTTGTTTCTTTAAATTCAGTTGTTGATATGTATTTATTGCCATTTTATTGTTCATAGTTTTGACTTCTTTTTCTTAAATAAGTCCCTTTAACATTTCATATGATAATGGTTTAGTGATGATGAACTCCTTTATTTTTTTCCTCTCTGGGAAGTTCTTTATCTGCCCTTCGATTGTAAGTGACAACTTTGCTCGGTAGAGCAATCGTGGTTGTAGGTCCCTCTTTTTCATGACTTTGAATATTTCTTGCCAATCCCTTCTAGCCTTCAAAGTCTCTTTTGAGAAATGAGCTGACAGTCTTATGTGAACTCCCCTGTAGGTAACTAACTGATTTTTTTCTTACTGATTTAAGGTTCTCTCTTTATCTTTAATTTTTAGCATTTTAATTAAGATGTGTCTTAGAGTGGGCCTCTTTGCATCCATCTTGTTTGGGACTCTCTGCTTCCTCGACTCGCATGTCTATTTCCTTCACCAAATTAGGGAACCATTCTTTCATTATTTTTTCAAATAGATTTCCAATTTCTTGCTCTTTCTCTTCTCCTTCTGGCACCCCTGTGATGCGAATGTTGGAATACTTGAAGTTGTTTTTTTGGATTCTTTTTCTTCCTTGTTGTTCTGATTGATTGCTTTTTGTTTTCTTGTGCTCCAATTCATTGATTTGATTCTTGGCTTCACCTACTCTACTGTTGTTTCCCTATAAATTTCCTTTATTTCAATTAATGTATGCTTTGTTTCTGACTGGATTTTTTTTTTTATGCTATTCAGGTCCTCACTAAGTTCCTCGAGCATCTTTAGAACCAGTGTTTTGAACTCCATATCTGATAGATGGCTTATCTCCAGTTTGTTTAGTTCTTTTTCTGGTGTTTTGATCTGTTCTTTCATTTGTACCACGTTTCTTTGTCTCCTCGTTTTGGCAGCCTCCCTGTGTTTGTTTCTGTGTATTAGGTAGAGCTCCTATGACTCCCTGTCTTGGTAGTGTGGCCTAATGTATTATGCTTCTTGCAGGGTCCAGTGGCACAGCCTCCTCTATCACCCAAGCTGTGTACTAGAGGTGCTCCCTTCATGTGGGCTGAATATACCCTCCTCTATTAGTTGAGCTTTGACTACTGTTGGCAGATCTGGGAGAGATTTACCCAGGCCTGTCAGCTGCAAAGACTAGTTGTGACCAGTGACCGCCATCCTCCAGCCTCTGTGCAAGGTGGTTGTGCCCCTATGTGGTCTGTAGCTGTTCACTGGACACACAGGCTCTGGGGTTTCCTGGGTGGTGCAAGCCAAGGCAACGCCTGACCTGTGTTCTGCCTGGGGCCACCCTGCATGAGCTACAAAGCAATCTCAGATGGCTGCTAATGTGCTGGGCTTGGAGATTCCCAGGCAAAGCCAATTGATGAATCTAGGCTGGCTGCTGCTAGTGACAGGTCTGTGACCACTTAGCAAAAGTTATGGGGGCTAGCGACTAACTGAGGACAGCTGTTGCTTGTTTGAGAGGTTTAGGAAGTTGTGAGGTATGAGCTAAGACCAGCTCATTCGTATGGAAGAGTCTCTGTTAAGAGCTGGGGTGGGCCCTTAATTTGGGTGGGATGGAGTCACAGGGGATCTCCAGGGCAGGGCAAACCATGTTAGCCAGGTTGATGGCTTCTCAGATATGGCTCCCACCTGTTGGCTCTGTGGGTGGTGGGTTCAGAAAAGGGACAATGGCTTCTGCCCATCTTTCTGTCTGGGAGAAAGCCATCCCCCAGCTCTTGTTTAATGCCAGACACTTCAGTTCCTCCTTGTATGCCACTGGTGCCTTTCAAGCTGCTACCTTGGTGCTGGAACTCAGGAAGAGTAAGTCTGAGTAAGTCTGTGTGTGGATTCTTTAAGATGCACTGCATGAGACCCTAGAAATTTCTTGTAACAACTCAATCTCTGCTTGTTTTTGCATCCTGAAGTTACAGGGACTTTTCTTCCTGGCACTGGTACCCTGGGCCAAGGGGCCTGGTGTGGAGCTGGGACTCTTCACTCCTGAGATATCCCTCCTGAATTTTTATCCACCACATGTGGATGTGGGGCCACCCTATTCTGTGTCTGTGCCCCTACTACGAACCTGGATGGATGTGGCTTCTTTAATTCTATAGTTGTCAGACTTCGATTCAACTCAATTTATGACAGTTCTTAGTGATGGTTGTTCAAGAATTTAGTTGTAATTTTGATGTGGTTGTGTGAGGTTGTGAACCATGTTTACTTATGCTGCCATCTTAACTGGAAGTCTTAAATATTTTCAATATACTGGTTCTTCAACCACTTTATCATAAATGCTGTTATCTTCTAGATCGTCTCCCTGTTTTTCAGACAGCTATTTTGTGACTTGTTCACCTGCTTGCACTTAGAATTTCTCTCTCACATAAAATACTAGCCTGAACTATTTTATACAGATCCTTTTATAATTTCCCAAGTCTGGTGGTCATTGATATACATTTGACTGTGCTACATTATGAAAGGATCTTCTTTCCTATCATCCATTAATGTGAAGGCGAATTTATGCTTTGATAGTCTGATGCAGCCTATAGAACATCCCTTTCCAGAAATAGTTCAAGAAAAACTATTCCCTCCCGTATTTGTATGGTTCCCACAAACTCTTTCTTCTCCTCCTATTACAATAGATTTTGTATCCCAGGTATGCTGCCTCACCATAAATCTGTCTTTCTCACCCCAAATGGTTTTGAAAATGGAAGTGTCCAAATGGGTATGGAAAAGTATTCTTTAATTTGGTAGAAGTGGTTAGGAAGGGGGTCCCAGCTGCTGCACAATATAGCCTCTATATGTTGCTTTCCTTATTTCATCAGAGAATGTTCCCAAACCTGAGGCAGGCTTGCTCCATAGACAGTGATGGAAATTGCCCCACATCTTCCTCTTGGGTTCTGTCAATACTTGGTTAGTATATCTGGTATATTATTGACAGTATTCCCTATTGCCACTACTCTTATAATTATGTATTTCTTTCAGTGTAATTGTGAGTATTTCAATGAGAAGATAGAATATGCTGTATGTGAAATGGTTAATTATCTTTTTTTAAGTATATTTTATTGATTATGCCATTACAGTTGCCCCATTTTTTTCTCCCCTTTATCTCCCTCCATCCAGTACTCCCATTCCCTCCAGCACTCCACCCTTCCTCACTTAGTTCATGTCCATGAGTCATACATATAAGTTCTTTGGCTTCTCCACTTCCTATACTATTCTTAACCTCCCCCTGTCTATTTTGTACCTACCATTTACATTTCTTATTCCCTGTACCTCTTCCTCTATTCTCCCACTTCCCCCTCTCCACTGATACCCTTCATGTGATCTCCATTTCTGTGATTCTGTTCCTGTTCCCGTTGTTTGCTTAGTTTGTTTTTGTTTTTTTAGGTTCAGTTGTTGATAGTTGTGAGTTTATTATCATTTTACTGTTCCTAGTTTTGATCTTAATCTTTTTCTTGGATAAGTACCTTTAACATTTCACATAATAAGGGCTTGGTGATAATGAACTCCTTTAACTTTACCTTATCTGGGAAGCACTTTATCTGCCCTCCATTCTAAATGATAGGTTCACTTCACAGAGTAATCTTGGATGTAGGTCCTTGCTTTTCATGACTTTGAATATTTCTTTCCAGTACTCCTTGCCTGCAAGGTTTCTTTTGAAAAATCAGCTGAGAGTCTTATGAGAACTCCTTTGTAAGTAACTTTCTTTTTTTCTCTTGCTGCTTTTAAGAGTCTCTCCTTATCTTTCATCTTGGGTAACTTAATTATGATGTGTCTTGATGTGTTCCTCTTTGGGTCCAACCTGTTTGGAATTCTCTGAGCTTTCTGGACTTATATGTCTATTTCCTTCACCAGAATGGGGAAGTTTTCTTTCATTATTTTTTCAAATAAGTTTTCAATTTCTTGGTCTTCCTCTTGTCTTTCTGGCACCCCTATAATTTGGATGTTGCAACACTTAAAGTTGTCATTGAGGTTCCCAAGCCTCTCCTCATTTTTTTGAATTCCTGTTTCTTCATTCTGTTCTGGTTGAATGTTTATTTCTTCCTTTTGTTCAAAATCATTGATTTGAGTCCTGGTTTCCTTCCCTTCACTATTGGTTCCCTGTACATTTTTTAAAATTTCACTTTGTATAGCTTTCACTTTTTCCTTTATTTTGCATCCATGCTTAGTCATTTCTCTGAGTATCCTGATTATCAGCGTTTTGAACTCTGCATCTGATAGACTGGCTATCTCCTTGTGACTCAGTTCTTTTTTTGGAGTTTTGATCTGTTCTTTCATTTGGGCTGTATTTCTTTGTTTTGGTGCATGTGTTATATTGTAAAGGTCGGATCCTTAGGTATTCTCCAGTGTGGGGCAACCCACTTCACTGCATTGTTGTGCTGTATTTGGGGGAAGGGTCAGAGAGGGAACAGTACCACTTGCTCAGCTTTTGGCCTGCTTCCCACAAATGAATTGCACCCTTGAACTCCTGCCATGGTGCTGATTCCCAGGTGGTTGGACTTGTGTACATTCTGGGGCCCCATAGACCCCTCCAGTGGACTCTCCTGTGAAGCTAGCAGTTTCTCCCACCACTGCAACCACCACAGGTTTTTACAGCCAGAGGTTTTGAGGCTTCATTTACCCGGTGCTAGAACTTGGGGTTGTGGGGTCTGTCTTTCTCCCCATTTATTCTTCTTGGTTTATCCTGCATGTGAATGTGGGACCTCCCTGCCCACCATGCGCCACCTCACCTGCCCGGTCTGCCATCTGCCACCTTGCCATGCATCCTCTCTGCCCTGGCTGCCTGTCTCTGCCCCTCTTACCAGTCTAGATGAATGTTTCTTCTTTAACTCCTTGGTTGTTGGACTTCCACACAGTTTGATTTTCTGGCAGCTCTGGTTGTTTTTTGTTTTTAGGTTGGTTGTTATCCTTCTTTTGGTTGTGTGAGGAAGTAAAGCATATCTACCTACACCTCCATCTTAGCTGGAAGTCCCCACTATTCTTTATCTTTGTATGGAAGTCTGTGTTTTTCTTAGAAGTTACAGAATATTGTTATTTATTTATTTATTTATTTATACCCATTCTTTGACTTCGTAATTTCCAGAATATGTTTTTTTAAATGATAGGGTTAATAGAAGGAAAAATATAGAATGAAGAATTAGTGATCTTTTACATTGCCTTTAAATATATCATGTAAGAAAAAACTTAAACATGATTGAACTTTTATAAATGAAAGATTTTCACCTATTTAGTACATTTTAGATTCTTTTAGTTGATGAAGGTAAATTTCTTGTAAATTATAATACACTATCCCTAATTCTTAAGTATTTATAGATCACCTTCTAACTTTAAGGAAATTCATGGAAATGGACATGATTATTAAGACAATATAAAATATTGATTTCCTAGAAGAATTCAATAGAACTGCTAATAATCAACTTTCTTCATATTTCTCTACTGGTACTTACATTTTTATGATGCTTCATTTCAGGAGGAAGCATAGAATAGTTGTCAAGAGCATGAGTCCTGGTGCCAAACTATCTGAATTCAACTTTCAGGTTCACTGATTACTAGCTACAGGCATTTAGGCAATTTCACTTAACCTGTCTGTATTTCCATTTCCTCATGTACAAAGCAGGAATAACAATGGTATATAATACATAAAGTCTGTAGAAAGATTAAATAAGTAAACAGGTGTACAATTTGGCTTATGGTAAACAGTATGTATGTGACTTTTATTATTATTAGTTCTTTATGATAAATCTAAGACTGGTGACTCCTATTCCTTTTTTCATAAAGTTGTGCAGAAACCTGAATGTTGAGAAGGAGCCTGCAATATGAAGACTAGAGAAAATGCCATGCCAAAAAGAAGCAACATTAACTGTAATAACAACTGTAAAGGTCCTGAGATAACAATGAATTTGCTATGTTGAAGGCACAGCAAGACCTGTGGAATTGCACTGTAGGGTGGCAGTAGGGTGGGTCACTGTCCTTAATGCATGTCAGTGCTATTTATTTAATGCACCAAAATAATGCATGCTAAAAAGTACCCAATTTATTCATGCCAAATCCATTTTATATATACAGCATCAGTCTTTAACTGGTGTACTGCAAGAATTTTTAAAACATGCAATACCTGACTATTTAGTCAGGGGCACTGACCTCTTTTCCTTTAGGTGGTCAAAGAAAAAAGAAAAAAAGGCAACAGCCAACACAATAGCCATCCAGTGTGTATGAAACAAAAACACCCATATTTTTTGGTCTGCCACAGAATTTTAGTCATTAGTTTATGTGTTCCATACAATGGAAAACATTGCAAACCACTGGTCTTTGCCAATGCTGAAGATGCAGCTCAGCTTTGGAATCAGAGGTTCCAAATCATGAGGACTGGGCCTCTCAGGCCTCAGTGTGGCCTCTTCAATGGCAAAGAGAATTCCTTTGAGCCACAGCCCAGCTTTCTCCATCACAATCTTTGTTTTTAGAGTGTTTGCAAAAGCAAAAGTTACTGCGTAGAAGCTGAGGGAGCCTCTAGTACAAGAGCATTTTATGTGAAACCATTTACGGCTATCTGTGAAATGGATTAAACTGTCTAGTGTTATCAGTGAGAATGTCCCAGGTTTACTCGTGAAAGAGAAATAGTTTGGGATTTGAATAATTTTGATTTCTGTTTTTATTGCTGTGTAAATCTTTCATCATATGTGATAAAACTATCCTGTAAGCATCTATATACCTTTTATGTTTTTTATTAAAATGCCTAAATCTTGGTTAAGCAAAACAGTGATATCCAAAGTGAAAGTAATTTTGTAGAACAACTCAATATCTTTCAACTCCCCCCCTCAAATGGATTCAACAAACCAGAGAATTTATTTCTTCCTAATTTTTAAGTCTTGTTTTTAACTTCCAGATCTAACAGATGATATTCATCCTAGAATACTTCCAACTATGATTACTTAAAATCAGTTGATATCCTTCCCTACCTTTCTGTCTGATTGTTTTCCCAAGTTTCCAGAAGCATACCACACTACTTGGCCCTTCTTAAGGTTTCACCCTTGAGGAAGATGTCTTCCATTGGCCCCTCCAGAACCACTCCATCTTTCTTCATTCTCTTTCTACCTTGGGAGGCTGATCTATCAACCAGAGTTCTTGGCATTTGACTTCCAGGGGGATTTGTCCAATGGGGATACCCAAGAAAAGATCAGAGAGAAGGAGGAGACTGAGGTCATGTTCCTGTTGACTGTCTTCTTCAGTGTCTGGTGATAGTTGACCTTTTTCTTTAGGAAAAACCTATGGGTCTTTTTTCCTGAGCTTGTCAGGTTTCCCAAAGAAGGCTCAGTTAATCTCTTCCTCATCATATAAGCCTGGCTACAACACATGTCAAGGAAGAGGGCTTGAAAATCTCAACTTTCCATAAATAAACTTTGATTTATTCAATGAGGCACTCTATCTCCGGTTGTGCCTCTAGTCCTCCAGTCGAGAGACCTTGTTTCACCCCCTGTGGAGTTTAAGCTTACACTGTGTGTTGGCAGGGAGAATGGGGGCAGCTGAGTAACTACAAGATATACAAAAGGATAAATGAAAATTTAACTGCTTTTTGAATATTTTCCACTCATCCTTCTATATTTCACAACCCACTTTATCCTCACTTTCAAAGGGACCACTGTCACGACTTCTTGAGACTTCTGGTGGGATTGGAAATGTACCTTGTGTTGCTCCTTTGCATTTCCTACCAGTTTAGCCCAGCTTTCTAGAGTATCCAGTGGTTTCTATCTTCCCTTCCTTTCTCTTTCTAAGCTTATGCCTTTTTAAAAATTATTTTATTTTTGTTTTAGTAGGATTTTGGAAGACGGTGAGATAAAAGCCGATTTCAATCAACCATGTTTAACTGTTGGTCTCTTACTCTTTTTCAGCATATTCAAGGTATAACTTCTGTCTCTCTTATACCATTAAAATACCCCTTGCTAAATGACTAATCACTTGTGCTGCCATATCCAAAATGCAGTCCTCATTCTCATTTTACTTGATATTTTAGCAGAATTTTATTATATTGATTACCCTTTGAAAGTGTCTGTTTTATGAATTCTAAGATAGCACATGCTCCTGTTTTTTCTGTCACTAAGTCCCCTCCTTATCAATATCCTCCTCAGGATAAGCTCTATTCTAGGCCCTCTTCTCATCTCGCTCTATACCATCTCTCTGGATGTCCTTATCCATGCTTCTGCCTTCAGTTTCATCCAATTTTCTCATAGTGTCCGAATTTATATCTCTAGCTAGATATCTCTGAAGCCCAACTGCCCACCCAACATCTCTATTTGAAGGTCTCAAAGGACCCTCAAAATCAATATGTCTAAACCTAAGCTCTGAAATGTCCTGTAACACACAAAATACAAACATCTTCTGACCTCAAACTGTAGGTGTCTTTTATGCTTCATATTTTAGTCAATATCACCATTGTTCTGCTGCAAGTCAGGGGGTAACCCTTGACCACCCTGTTCCTCAGCCTACATATCTAACACATCTCCATTTTCTTTTGCTTTTACCTCCCACGTATATATTGAGTTCCCACTTGGAAGGCAATTGTTGTCTGCCCTAGAGAATTGCATGGATCTATAGTAGACTTTTTGTGAAAAAGAGATATACCTTTGTGGTTGCGAACAATGAGGGTTTGATATTGTTTGAGGTCACAGAATTATTTAGCTCATCCTTTTAATTATTAACTTATCATCTTTCTCCCTTTCAATTGTTAGCTTGAGCAGTGGAGAGGTTGTGTGTATTTATTTGTGTTTCCAGACCCTAATATCATCCTAATGCACAGAAGGCGCTCAAAAGTATGTTAAATGAATGAATAAAAAATAAATAAAGCTTAATATTACTGTGGATGCAATTCCTCAAATGGCTTGACATAACAAATGAAGTTATTTTTTGCTATGATTTATATCATTTTACCAATGGAAGCCTTAAAATATATAAATCTTCAATTGAGAAATAAGAATTAATGTTAGAAATGAGCTCGAAGCTGACTTTTAGTTTTATTTTCTGGGAGCTAGTTCTCATTTACACATGCAATCATCATCCATCCAAATTCTGATGTGTAGGGAGCTTCAATAGCAGCTAGTTCTTGTAAAAGTTCTTTGCTCACCCTCTCCTTAGAGCAAGGAACGTGGATCTGTGTTAAAATAAGGGGATGTGAGACAGTTGCTCTAAAAGCAGCTGGAGTCACACTGGGTGAATAAAGTGCTACTCCACCAAACCATCCTCTGACCTAAAGTCACACTCAGTGAATAGCGTTATTTCAACAATCCCTTCATCTGAAAGTTCATATCAGGATAGCATTCCAAATACAGGTGAGCTTCACCCTTCACTAACTGCTTAACAGTGCTCTCACCGGGTTTTCTTATCTTCTAGCTCTATCGCAGGCTCCTATCTCATTCCCTAGGTTGACCAGGACTTTCTGTTCAAACCCACTCTCAGCTGTGATGGCCTAAGGTCTTTCAAAGTGACAGTCTCTTGGTTAACCTATGTTTTCTCAGGAGTCCTCTGCCAATTGCCAGGTGCTTATAAACAGTTATACATACACAGATGCATTGTAATCTTGCTTGCTTTCTAATCTGAAAGCCCATAAGTCCATCCTTCAGAGACTGCTGTGAATTTTTTATTGTGTGCACAAACCAGGAAGTTATTTTTAAACCCAATTTACAAATTGGACTTTGGAAAATGAGGTGGACCAAATTCTAGCATTTACCATGAGTATATACCTGAAAATCCATCCCATTAAAAAGTTTTTAATTAAAAAGAACAACCCACAGATGCCTCATTGTTCTAGTGTACAGGATCATTCAGCAGATTTGGAAGGAAACAGAAGAGTTTGCTCCATGGTTAATGTCCTCTAGACAAAATTAACCCTAGCAAAGAGCTGGGCTGGCTATTAGAGGCTAAGGTAATTTTGTTCGGAGTGCCACCAGCTCCTCGCTTTCATTTCATTAAGTCTCCCAGAATGGCAAAGAAAAGAGTAATCATGTCCTCAATTCTTTTATTTCCTCTCAACTCCATTTTAATATGAATTTAAAAGAATGCCAGCTGACAGTACCACTGTTAGGGGGAAGCCAGATGCAGATATGTAAATGGTGACAGGCTAATTTCTTTTCTTCACTGCTACATGGTGAACTTCACGATGGAAGGAAAAAAGATTAACATACCTTCATAGACCCTTTACCTGATGGAGTATATCAAATGCTGTAGTCTTTCAATCAATGTTTGTTGAATGAAATTCACATAAGATTTTACAATGCTTTTAAGTAATAAATTATGACCTCAGAAGGAGAAAGTCCTGATGCTTTATTAACTTATGATGGATTTCAGTGGTCAGTAAATTTTGTTCCTCAGGCCACAAGAATTCTCATCATCACCCCTACTGAATATGTTGTCCAATAAAGTTGGTATGTTTACATTTATTAAAGGAAAAAGGACAGGATTGAATGGAAGGCTAGAGATAGGAAGGGATGGGAATCAAATGGTCAATTAAAGAAAAAATTTGTTAGAAGTAATGCTCTTTCATTAATAATGACCACTTTTAGCTATAGTTGAAACCACTGTGTACTTATATCCATGCCCATGTGCCCCCTACAATAGAGATCCTCAAGCGTTTGCAGCAGAATCACCTAGTGACAGTGGCAGGTAAAAGGTGTTAAATCACAAGCTCCAAACTGGGACACATAAATCTGCATTTCATAGTGAGTGGTCTGTGTGTTTCGGATGCACAGCTAGTTAGGAAACCATGCTGCCTTGCCGTCTCCTTTAGGGAAGTCACGGGGAGTGTTCTCCGGAATTTCCCATCTGTTGATGAGTGGATTAGAATTGTGGGGTATATAGATTTCCAGTCAAGATGGCAGCATAGGTAAATACAGCTCACCTCCTTGCACAACCACATCAAAATTACAGCTAAACTATAAAACAATCATTGTTATGAACCATCAGGAATCAAACTGAATGGAAGTCCTACAACTATAGATTTAAAGAAGAAGCCAGCTACAGAATTAAAGAAACTATGAGACTGATAGGAGGGGTGGAGATGTAGAATAACCAGTCCCACATCCACATGTGGTAGATAAAAATTGGAAGGGATGTCTCAGGAGTGAGGGGTCCCAGCCCCTCACAAGGCCCCAGAGCCCAGGGTTCCAGTGCCAGGAAGATAAGTCCCCATAGCTTTTGGCTATAAAAATCAGTGGGGATGGAGGCTGTCTGAGACAGAAACTGCTGGAGTCTCAGGCAGCTCCTCTTAAAGGGCCCACACATGGACTTACTTGGAGTCACTCCCTCTGAGCTCCAGTACAAGGACAGCAGATTGAAAGGCATCAGAGACATCTGGGGAGGAAGAGAATTGTCCAGCATCAGGGTGAGAGCTGGGAGAGCTTTCTCCCGGACAGAATTGCCGGCACAGTCCATTGTTTCTTTTCTGAGCCCTCCCCATCCCCAACAGAGCCACAGAGCCAGCAGGCAGATGCCGTATCTGAGACTCCATCAACCTGGATCACACTGTTTGCCCCATTCTGGTGATCCCCTGGGCCCCTACCCCACCTAATCTTTGGGTGCATTCAAGCTCTTTCCAGTGGCTTTTCCATAGAAATGGCTTATCTTGGCCCATGTTTCAGATTTTCCTAAATTCTCTCAAACAAGCAGTATCTGGCTTTAGTGAACCCAAGACCTCTTGCTAAGTGGCTCCAGGCCTGGCACTAGCAGCAGCCAGCCTTTACTCACAGCTTGGCCTCGCCTGGGTACCTCTAAGCACAGCACAAGTAGCAGCCATCTGCAGATCACTTTGTATCTTATACTGTGAGACCCCAAATAGAACACAGTTGGTGGTTAACCTTGAATGTACCAAAAAAAAAAAAATCAAGGTTCAACTACAACAGGAGGGTATATACTGCTTTCACATGGGCACACCTTGAGCATTCAGCTTGGGTAAGAGAGGAGGCTGTGCCACTGGTCTCTACAGGACACCTCCTACATTAGACCCCTCTACCAAGCCTAGGAGACATAGTAAGTAACTCTACCTAATACACAGAAACAAACATAGGACCTACCAAAATGAGGAGACAAAGAAACATGGACCAAATGAAAGAACAGAACAAAACTCCAGAAAAATAACTAAACAAAATGGAGATGAGCAATCTACTAGTTGCAGAGTTCAAAACACTGGTTATAAGGATGCTCGGGGAACTTAGTGAGGACCTCAGACTTATAAAAAAATTCTAGTTAGAAACAAAGAATATGCTAATTAAAATAAAAAACCATTTACAGGGAATTAATAGCAGAGTGAATGAAGCCGAGAATCAAATTAGTGATTTGGAATATAAGAAAACAAAAAACAACCAGTCAAAACAGATGAAGAAAAAGGAATTTTAATAAATGAGGATAGAGTAGGAGCCTCTGGAACGACTTCAAGTGTATCAGTATTCATATCATGGGCATACTGTGAGGAGAAGAACAAGAAATTGGAAACTTACTTGATGAAATAATGACAGAAAACTTCCCTAATTTAGTGAAGGAAATAGACATACAAGTCTAGGAAGCACGGAGAGTCCCAAACAAGCTGAATCCAAAAAAACCCACATCAAGACACATCATCATAAAAATGCCAAAAGTTAAAGACATAGAGAGAATCTTAAAAGCAGCAAGGGAAAAGCAGTTAGTTACCTACAAGGGAGCTCCCATAAGACTGTTGGATGATTTCTCAAAAGAAACTTTGCAGGCTAGAAGGGATTTGCAAGAAATATTCAAAGTGATAAAAAGCAAGGACCTACAACCAAGGCTACTCTACATAGCAAAGCTATCATTTAGAATCGAAGGACAGATAAAGAGCTTCACAGATAAGAAAAAAGTAAAGGAGTTCACCACCACCAAACCAACATTATATGAAATGATAAAGGGTCTTCTTTAAGAAGAAGATCAAAACTATGAACAATAAAATGGCAATAAATACATACATACCAACAATTGATTCTAAAAAAAAAACAAACAGAAATAGAATTATAGATATAGAGAACGTTTTTATGGTTGTCAGATGGGAGGGGTGTCAGGGGATGGGTAAAAAAGGTCAAGGGATTAAGAAGTACAAATTAGTAGTTACAGAATAGCCATTGTGATGTACAGTACAGCATAGGGAATAGAGTAGCCAAAAAATTTGTACACATGACCCACGGACATAGACAATGGTGTGAAGATTGCCTAAGGGAGTTGGGGTGGGGGACTGGGTAGAGGGGACAAAGGAGGAAAAACTGGAACAATTGTAATACCATAAATATTTAAATATAAAAAGTATGGTGTATGTATATGCACAATGGGATATTATTCAGCTATGGAAAGAAGGAAATCTTGACATTTGCAACATGGGTGGATCTTGAGGGCCATTATGCTATGTGAAATAAGTCAGACAGAGAAAGACAAATACCTTATGATCTCACTTATATGTGGAATCTTTTAAAAAGTCATGAGGATTTAATGTATAGAATGCTACCATAGTTAATACTATATTGTACATTTGAAAGTTACTAAGAGAGTAGATTATGAACAGTCTCATCATGAGGAAAAATATTGTAACTGTGAGGTGATGGGTGTTAACTGGACTCACTGTGGTGATTATTTTGCAATATAAAAATTTTCTCAGATTCACAGTTGGAAAAACAATGGCCCAGCTTTCCAACCAACCACATGCCTTGAGGCATTCTTTGCGCTGGTACCTCAGGGATAACCACTGCCTGCAACTGTCAGCTGTGGTGGTATTGATATGCGGACTTCTTCCACATATAAGCAGCTGTTCGTCAATACTTTACATTTAAATTTGGACTTTATTACTTTTTGCCATGGCATGTTACAAAGCTTTCAATTCAAAAAACAAGTACAGTGTGTTCTTCAGAAAAGGTTATATGCTTTCAGCAGGATTTCTAAATATAGAAATTTACATTTTTGAGATTAGCCTCATAAAAGCATCGCTGTATTTAGACTGAAGTGTTGAAAATGACTTTCCTGTGATTTTTTTTGGCAGCCACTACAAAAACAATTACTTGGGGCCACAGACGTGTAAGACTTTTGCTTCTGATTTAGAATGTCACATGGACTTTCAAAGGCATAGCGCCCACTGTCATGTGCTCATTTGCCTGGTGGCGTTTGCAGCCACGTGCTGAATGTCACTTGTCCAGGTTAGGAGGGTGAGGGTGAGCACAAGGCTGATGCACACAGCAGCTCTGTGTCTCCCACACGCTCACTTCGACACCTCCCCCCGACCTTTAGTGTGGGGAACAGCTGAGAAATGGGCCTCGCTGTCTGGAGCAGGGGCATCCCGCCGTCCTGCTCTCTTCTCCCTCACTTGCTCTTCCCTGATGCAGCTGAGGTGAATGCATAGTTTTTTATCTTGACAGGAAACTCTAACTGACCTTAATGGTCAAATCTTTAAAAATTATATCTCTGGTTTCCTAGGTGATAATTTAATATAATTGCTTCTTGTTTTCAACCTACTGGGAAACTATTCCATTTCACTTTGGTCCTCTTTTTGGTATGATTTCCATTATGTAACCCCCATCAAAGCTGACTAGATACCCTCGCCACCTACAAAACATATATCATTTAATGATATTAATGTTACACATAGCAACAAAATGTCTATATACAGAACCAGCCGTATTTAAAATAAATAATTTAAACGAATAGGGTTTTGGAATTAAGAATTGTTATTTTCAGTACTTCCTCTGTTGCTTTATTTGTAAACAATTTAAGCATCTAGTCTTTTAAAATTATGCAAATACATTATTACTACAGTAATAAAATAAGTGAATTATCGTAGCACTTATAATGCAGACTGTAACTATCTTTATGATTTGTTTTCAACTTGCTGTGGGCAAAATAAAGGTCAAAAAACAGTAATTTTCTAAAAAAGCTCTTTTGTATCTTTTTTTTCCCCTGGGGAAGAGTTTATGTTCCTGTGTTATGCAAGGAACTTGACTCTTCAGAGTTCTTGGTAGGGGCTGTAGACTGGAATGCTAGAGTCCCCCCAAATCATATGTTGAAACCTAATCCGCACTGTGATGGTATTAGGAGGCGGGGCATTTGGAAGGTGTTATGTCATGAGAGTGGAGCCCTCGTGAATGAGATTAGTGACTTTATAAAAGAGATCCCAGAGAGCTCCCTGCCTCTTCTGCCATGTGAGCACAGAGAGAGCAGACGGTTAACTATGAGCCTGGAAGTTGGCCTTCAGCAGACTTTGAATTTGCCAGTACCTTGATCTTAGACTTCAAGCTTCTAGAACTGTGAGAAATAAATATTTGTTGTGGAGGCCACCCACTCGATGGTATTTTTGTTATAGCAGCATGCATAGACTGACGGTGGAATGTATCTTATGTAGTAACAAAGGCATGAAACTTGCATGCAGAAAGGCAGATGTGAAATTTCAAATTAATTAGGGATAAAAAACAAAATAAACAGGCACAGGGGTTTGTGGTAGTTAGACATTTTATGTACTTTGAACTGTGAAGATGGCAGAATGGAATCCCATCCTCGAATCCTTGGAAACTGTGAATATGTCACATTACATGACAAAGCGAACTTTGTAGAAGTAATTAAGGTTACAGGCCTTAAAATAGAGAGATTATTCTGGATTATCTAGATGACTCCAATCTAATCACATGCAACTTTAAAGCCAGAGAACTCCAACTGGAGTCAGAGAGCCGTGGCAGAAGGGGAAGTCAGAGAGATAGGTGCCGGCTCTGTGGTGAGGATGCAGGTGGCCGGAAGGATCTGAGGGAGGTGCCCGATGGACAGCGAGCAAGGAAACAGGTACACCACCTCTCCAGCCATGTGGAAACAAAGTCTTCTAAAACAGGAATAACCCTGGAAGTGGATTCTTCCCCCTAGACCAGCCAACAACTTAAGTTTGACCTTAGGGGATTTGGAGCAGAGAAACCAATAGAGCCACCAGGATTTCTGACCTACAGAACCATGAAAAGCAAACGGTGCTGGTTAAAGCTACTGTGTTTGCGGTAATCGATGATGGCAGCCATAGAAAACAACAGAAGTAGGTAGCCTGGCATCCGTCTTGAGAGTGTGGCTCTAAATTGACCAATATTGTAAGGACCAAATCTCTTCAGTAGTTGTGAATAGGACTAACCCTATTTAGACTGCAGGTTTGAATCTGAGCGCTCAGACGTGCATAGGTAAATTCAGAGCACCCGCCTTGCTCAGTGCTTCCCAAATTGTTGGGTAGCGTTTTACACCTAATTTCTCTTCACCTACTTTCTTTTTTTCCCCTGTAGCTGGATTTCTTGTCTGTGACAGTTAATAAAGAAAAATATTAATGAAAATGAACATATTTCAGTGAACTTTGAATGTGTAGATTATTAATAGGGTTATTATGCATTTTACATTAAATATTTAGATAAAGAATTGCAAGTCAAAAATTGGGAGTAGGGAAGAGAGAGGAGAGAGAGAGAAATGAAAGGTTGTTCATATTGACACGTATGGGCCTCTGATGACTCACCGATGTCCCTGACTCATGTTGACCAAACACATTCTGTCCTTGACCAGCCATCTGGCTTTGTTTCTGTCTTTGCCACCACAGGCCTCTCAGGAGTTCCATGTCCTTCCATATTATAACTAAAAACACAGAGAAATTTTGTGATTATTCGTATTGTATCCAAATAGTTTTGAATAGAAATAGAAGTTAGTAGACAAGAAGTTCAGGTTATAAAGGTACATTGGTAAGTTATTAGGGAGAAATCCTCTCTAATTTATCCTACTTGTACATGTGGACATTACAGCTCCTCCAGGGCACCATTGGGTGCCCAGGGATCCAATTTGGGGTAAACGCATTAGCTCTGTGGTTTTCAATCTAGATGCATTTTATAAACACCTGAGGAGTTCTGAGACCCTATCAGTGCATAGACCCCATGCTCAAGTTTCTGAATTAATTGCTTGGGGCAGAGCCTGGCCAGAGGTATTTATTAAAGCTCACTTAGTGACTATAAAGTGAAATCAGAAAGAAAACCACTGGCTCAGACAGAAACTAAGGCATTAAATGATATAGGGGTGACTTAGACGAGTTTTCCATGTCTCCTAAATACAAGTGATATAAAACTTCATGTTTTGTTTTTTTTAATCACATCAGTTCTGAGTTTTCTGTTTTACTCATAAAATTTCCTGGAACTTATTGGAGTAAGGCAGTGCCTAAGTCATATATAAATAAAGTTAGCGGGCAAAACCCAGCTTTAGTAGAGGGATCTCTGTGTGTACGTGTTAGAGAGAGACCGAGAGACAGAGCTCACTAAGACATTTTGAGCCCCCCAGAGACCTAGTTATCACTACATAACTTTCTATTTCAACCTTCCCTCACTCCATATCTTCAGATAAAAAGTTACTTGTTCCTTTCTTATGTTTCTCTTCTTAAAAATTCCTGTCATCTTCCAAAAAATCTCACTTTGACCTCTTCACTTGTACAAAGTGTTTCCTGGTCGACCTAAACCCATCATTCTATGAAGCTTGGGTTTTTGCATTACATTAGCTTGTGCTTGCTTGAATATTGTGTGTGCGCACATTCTATACACACAATTAAATTATGGGCTTCTTGGGACGAGGCACACAGTCTCCTAGCTCATTCCTTTAACAAATCTTTACTGAGCTCCCATCATGCATCAGCAACTGTTGTATTTGCTGGAGATGTTATAAGGAACAAAAACAAAGTCCCTTTTCTCATGAAGCTCATATTTGGTGCTGGAAGGTAATCACTGAACAAGTAAATAAGGCGGTGATGGTAATGAATGCCACAAAGAGAAATAAAACAATAAGAGCAATGAAAATGATGGGATGGGAGAAATGCTCTTTAGAATAAGCTGATCAGGGAAGGTGTCTAGCAAGGGGACATGGCAGACTTGTCCCCTGCCCTTGGCTGTTCTGTTCCTTGAAAAATGGTCAATTTTCACCATTGGTCAATGGTGAATGGTCAATTTTACGCTCTGCTCTTAAGCCATTGAACTCAGACTCTAACAAGGATAAAGTTGCCTCCCAATTGCAAATCCAATGTCTATTTTCACTGCAGGGTGGAGCAAAAGTAGGTTTATACTTGTTTGTTGGAAAAATAATACAATAATTAATAAATAGGAATACAAGAGTAAACTCTCTGTTTCATGTCCTCACAACTATAAACCTACTTTGCCCCACATTCTTGTCAACACTTAATAATGCCTTTGACCATGGCTTTTGTTTTGAAATTCTCTATCTATTCATAATGAGCTCTGGCAAATGTTAACTCTGTGATCCTGAGCAAATTGATTAATGTCTCCATTTATCAGTTTCCTCATCTGTGAAATGGAGAAAGTCATTTTAACGCATAGGTTGTTGTGAGGATCATCAGTGATAAGCGCTCAGTAAATATTAGCTATTGTTGTAGCCCAAACCCAGTTCCTTCCATCACACACCCTTCTCCCGAACCTGCTCCTCCTACATTGGTAATATCACTCTCTAATCCAGAAACTTTATAGTCATCCTTGATATTGAAATAATCTGTTAGATTTTACCTTCAAGATCCTCCCTCCACTCATTCCTACGGCCACCGCCTCTTCCCCCTGAGTATACCAGGCACACGTATACGCAACTTATGCTACCCTGGCTGCTTTGAACTATTCTGTCAACCACCGAACTACTCTTTGTAGTTTCCTTGGGCTCTTTCAACAGCACCTAGTGATCTCACTGTCTCTCTCTCATAATCACACACACACACAAACACACACACAAAACAGTTTTGTTTTGTTTTTAACTGTTTACTCTGCCAGCATAGAACATTTTCACATATGCTCTCTTTGGATAGTCATACAAACCTTGCGAAGTAGGTGTTATTATTACCCAATTTTATGGTTAAGACACTGGAATTCAGAGGAATTAAATCATGCATAAATGATTACACTCAAGTAAGTGGTAGAGCTGGGATGTGAACACAGATCCGCCTGATGTAAAAGCTCACCCTCCTAAATACTAGGCTTCTGCAGTCCCCTGGAATGAGCTTATCTTGACAGATTCACCTCAAATCATTTTAATTTGTGTGCTTCAAACATTTGATGACCCCACATTGAATGCAGGGTGAAAGAGCTTTCTCTATCTGGTTCCAATTGATCCTTTTAAAATTTAGTTGATACATGTCTTTATTTTCATGCATATTTAATTTTTATATACTTGCAGTTTTATTGTACTTTCTTTTGTATCATTCTATTTCTGTTTTGCTCTAGCCACGCCCCACTTCTTCACTTTCCCAG
The DNA here is from genome assembly GCA_004026545.1 of Mormoops blainvillei. Taxonomy (NCBI): domain Eukaryota; kingdom Metazoa; phylum Chordata; class Mammalia; order Chiroptera; family Mormoopidae; genus Mormoops; species Mormoops blainvillei. The sequence continues at coordinate 32,201 of PVJD01007613.1, read as the reverse complement.
AATGCTCAAACACACACACACACACACAGACGCAGACGTATTTTCAGCTTGGTGCAAATTCTTCCTCAATTTTCTCCATGTTTATACTAAGTCTACATATATAAATACACATGCATAGGATTTGTTTGTCTGTAGCTATGGAAATACCATATGCATATATTAGTTAGGGTTATCCAGAGAAAAAGAATCAATAAGATGTATAGACACACATAGAGAAAGGTTTAGTTTACAGAATTGGCTCACACGATTGTAGACACTGGCAAGTTTGAAATTTGCAGGGCAGGGCAGCAGGCTGGAGGCCCAGGGAAGAGTTGATGCTGCAGTCATGAGTTTGAAGGCATTCTGGAGCCAGAATTCCTTCTTCCTTTGAGGAATTCAGTCTTTTCTGCTTAAGGCCTAAAACTGATTAAAAGAGCCCCACCCACTGTTTGGAAGGCCTTCTGCTTTACTTAAAGTCTATTTAAATGTTAATCACGTCTAAAAATTACCTTCACAGCGACATCCAGGCTAGCGTTTGCCAAATATCTGAGCACTGTAGCCTAGCCAAACTGATGCACAAAATTTAATCATCACAATACATTTTTTTACAACTGACTTTTTCTCACGAACTGATATCCTTCGTGTCAATAGCTACAGATATAGCTCGTTTTTCTTAATAGCTGCATAACATTTCATATTTTGCATATTTTACATATTTTGAACAATGTGATGGACCATAATTTATTTAGCCATTTGTCAATTGATGGATATCAGGTCATTTCAGAAATTTCTTTGGGAAGGAGGTCACTACAAATAATGTCACACATTGCAATTCTTCTACTAGATATTATTGGATTACTTTTTTAAACTGTAGTATCCACATTTCCACCAGCAGCATGTGAGAGATTTTTCCTTCGTCCTGGACAGCAGTGGGATTTAGTGTTCTTTGTAATTCATGCCAGTCTTTTGGATAAAATGTGGCATCTTATTGTACCTTTAACTTGTATTTTCTGGGTTATCAGTGAAGTTGAGCATCTTTTCACTAATTTATTAACCATTTGGACTCCCTTTTATGAATTTTATTCTGAGAAATTAATCATATTCATTCTTTGCTCATTTTTGTATTGATTTGTAGGTTTTTTCCCAAATAATTTATATATTATAGCATTTAACGCTCAATGTGTTATGTGATTTGCAAATAATTTTTACAGCCTGTCATTTGTCTTTTGATATTGTGGAATCATTTATCATGTCAAACCTTTTTCTTAAATTTATTTTTATATTCAAAATTGACTTTTGCTTTGTAGATTTGGTGATTCCTATGTTACATAAGAACTCTAAACTTCATTTTTGTTTTTTAATTTTAAACATTTATACTTTTAATTAATCTAGAATTTATTTCTGTATTTGGTCTTTGATGGGACCCAAATTTGTTCCTCAAAATCGTTAGTCAATCATGCCAGCAAAATTGATCAAACTTTATTAAATTTTAATTTAGAGGAGAAAGGATACTTATTTCATCCTTTCTCGTCTGAGTGAAAAATACCGTTGTTGCCACATGTCAATTTCCCACGGATACTTGGATCTTTTTCTGAATTCTCTGTTGATCAATCTGTTGCTTCTGTATTGGTTTGATCAAAGAAACTTTAAAATAAATTTTACAGTTTGTCAGGTAAGTTGCAAACTCCCTCCTCTGTCTCAAACATAGCATGCTCTATTCCTCACTCTCATTTCAAAATATTCTTGGAGAACTTCTTCTATGCCAACATCAAATTGCTTTACCTACTTTCAAAAATGATGTAAAACAGTCCTACCATACCAAACCAAGCTCACAGCCCTCTGGGATCTTACTTATAATTGCATTATATTATAGCTTATTTCAGGAAGAAACACTACCGTCTTCGTGAATTAAATCTTTCCGTCTCAATAAAAGTTGCTGATTTGCTGAACCAATATCATAACAGTTGCTTCATGTTTAGCAAGTCTCAAGGAAAGCTCCCCCATTGGGTCTGAATGATTTTATTCCGTTGATTAAAAAGCACAAAAATAAAAGTAGGTGAAAATTTAGCAAAATAAAAATTCATAATTTAGCAAATTTCTCTTTGCTAGATAAAAGACTGAGTACGTCTTGTTATGCTCACCCTTTATTATTCCAAAGGGCAAGAAACCCCCCGCTAATGGGGGCCCAGGCTGATTTCCTCAGGGGCTGCCGCTGCGCTCTGCCCGACCCACCCCGCAGGCATCTACAGAGGCTTAGAAGGGGGGGGGCTGCAGAGGTTCTCCGATGCGTGTCTTCCTCACCCGCCTGTTCACCAGAGCCTCCTGGCCTGTCCACACTATTTTCAGGTCTTTACATTGCCTGGTGTGGCAGCGGTGTCCACCCACACAAACCTGGTGCCACGGAGCTCTTGTCTTTGGTGCGATCATGATATGCACTTCCACATGTTTCCTTATTTTCCTCCAATGCAAGCCTGTTTGTTTAGGGTTTTTTTACGTTTTTTAACTACCCCCCCCACCCCAAATACCTCCACACCACATGGTTTTCTTTGTCACTGAGAAAGCAGCCCAGATGGATAGCTGCTCAGTTAAGCCAGTTTTGGCATGAAGGGCTCAAAGACAGACCACAAATAGGCTGAGCAAAGGCTGCACAAAGATTGCCCTGACCCAAGGGCACAGTGACACTCAGTCCACTGCTCACATGTGCCTGGGCTCTGGGAAGAACAGACAAGTGTATTTGCCTAAATTTCGGTTCTTGTCTGTCTATCTCTTTGTTTGGGGATTTTATTTAAAAAAAAAAAATTGCCCATCTGTCACCAAACCATGACTCTCTTGGCAGTCTGCCTGTGTCAAGCTGCAGTGGTTAGTTTCTTGTTTCTTCTGAAGGTTGACATTTTCCAACATCTGCAGCCTAGACATTGAGCAAATAAATGGTTGTCGATTCATTCAGAAGGAAGATCCTTCATCTCTCTGTGACCTACGTCTAGGACACAGGGCAGGGCCTGAGCTGTCTGTCCTTTTTATTAGCAAATTTACCCAGCTCTCAGGCCTGCTAAACAGTGAGGATGTTTGCAAAAAGCACTTTATCGAATGTGGTAGCTAATAAAAAGTTATCACTTGATATCACTCATCGGGGCTATACTTTCTGGGTATATTTTTGAATAATATTTGAAAAACTATCATCCCTGTGGAAAAGCTTGAATGCCTCTTATAAAAACAGACCTATCTTAATGTCAATTTCTGCTTGAATAAAAGTGAATAAATATTAAACATTGCTGAAGGCCATCTTGTCATAGGAATTAAAGATTCTCTGCTATAATAAATAATCCCATAAAAATACAAATTTTGTCTAAGCAACGCTGAGCTCAAATGTTTTGTAAATGCATTTTGGTTCAGGGTACATATATTTGCAGCTTAATGTGTGAACATGAAATGTAGGTTTTAGCATATGTAGCACATATTTTGAAATAGCAGCATAGCCACCCACCTAGTAAAAGGTGGCCCGGTGGCTAAATGGGGAATAGACAATTCTTCCTCGTGGGAGGGTGGTAGATATCTTGGAGGAAAAGTGAGTCACAGTCAGCACTACAAAGCCAGTATTCCCTTGAATAACATGTCAGGCCTCTGCTAAGGGAGCTGTGACGTGTCATGTAGAGCAGTGGACTCAAATCAGCAGACTTGGTTTCAGGTAGATGGTGACTTTGCTACTTGCTAGCTCTGTGACCTCAAGCTATTTATTTATGTTTCCTGAGTACCAGTTTTATCGACTACTAAAGGGAAGTATCAGGCTAGGCGGGAGTTCTAAACCATGTTATTTTACACACTGGTGTGTCTCAATTGATTCTGAGGTAAATAATTTACGGCTGTTAGAAATAAAGTCCTGACATTTGCAAACAATTTGTGGTTGTGGTGTAGGTAAGTTTAGCCCTCTGACGTCATTCCCACCAACTCTCCTTTTGGAGTGGCTTCTGGGGAGGGAGAGAAGAGTGTGGGTTGTGGCTGTCACACTCGTGAGAAAAGTGCCACTGCCACCAAGAACTTTCGAATGAGCCAATTTAATTTTCACATACCTATAAAATGTTTTCATGGATACTGCTTCCAAAATGTTTTTGGATATTTGCCTTCCTTCCTTACAAATATTTCTTGTCTGTATTTTGTCAATATCTGGGCACGGCTTAAAGAAGGCAGTGTCTCCTAAATGTGGCCACCATTGTGAACTGTGGACTGGACTTTCTCCTTGATTTCTTCCAGTTAACTACCCTCCGTGCAGCAACAAATGAGGACTTTCACAGGTCCCGAGTGGGGTGGCTGAGGGAGCAGACGCTAGCTATATCCAGAGGTGGAACTTTATCCGAAGGCGGAAATGGCTCTAGAATGTTTTTGCCGCTCTCCTGATTCTGTTTTTGCTACTGGCCGCTGGATCGTAGAGACTGACTTCCTAGGCTTTGAGTACTTTGACTTTCAAATTTCGTATTTTTATAGTCTAGATGTTCTTTGCCCTAAGGCTTCTTAATAAAGGTATGTGATACGAGCCATAATGAGTCTTCTCCCTAACCCACGCCTGGCCCACGGGCCCCTCCCAAACACACATACTTCAAGAAACACCGATAAATGCATGCAGCACACCGGGAGGGGTACTAACGGCCAGGGGAGTGAGGACCCGGCCTACCTCTAGCCAGGGCTCGCTTACTGCTTATCCTGTGCCAGGTGGGGCATTAAATTTTACATCCATTATTTCATGAATTCATATAACTGTATGAGGTAGGTAATATTAATGTCCAAATTCATAGTTGAGAATGCTCAGGCATAGAGAAATTAAGTAATTGACCCAACAGGGAGCAATTGGCTACGATTTACAGCCTGGCAGTCTGACTCCAAAATCGAGGATCAGGAGCACTCTCATATACCATGTCATCAGTCCTCTAAGTTGGCTGAGCTTCTGCAGTTACTTCCACAATTTCTGATCGCCTGTCAAGCCTGATAGCTTTCTGGGTCTTCCTGCCCACCAGGGGGCAGGCTCTAGAGTTGGTCTGGCTTCCCTGAGGCAGCTTCATGAGCTGCAGCCTCCTTCCCAATCCCATAGGTGACCCTGCGCAAGATGGAAGTTCCGTCCTCCTTGATTCTCAGTCAAGCTCTTTGAGAGAACTGGGGTTTTGCTCCTAACTTTTGACTACTGAAAAGCCATCAGCACAGTTCAGTGGCCCTGTTTTGAACACAGACTTTATCACTTATGCTCAGTCATTGGCTAACATTAACCCAGATACCTCCCACTCTTTCCTTATTTCCCCCAAATTGATCAATTACAAGTTCACCATGCTTTCCTAAGTACAGGGGGTTTGGATGACATGTCAGTTACCACTCCTTCAATGGTGAAGCTTCTGCCTGTAGCCTCAGACTGTGGGGAGGATTCAGTGACTGCTGTGAAAACTCAGTAGCAATCAGTCACCATTGCCAGCAGCAGCAAGAGTAATGGTAACAGCAACACCAATTTGTCATTTTAAATTTCCCATTCAAAATAACATGCATTGAGTGTTTCCAACATGCCAGGCACTGAGCTAGGCCCTAGGGATTAATGCCCATGAGTCTTAAATCTGTCCACAAGCATTTGCAGACTCTTTTGTGCCAGAAAAAAATCGCTTCCTGTCCAATGTTACTCAGTTTTTCTGAGAAGGTCAAATGACCTCTTTGTTTCAGGGTCTTTATATAATTGCATTTTCTCATTTGGTAAAATTTAATTCAGGACAGATACTGCAAGTATTTGTGGTCAGAAATTGTAGGAGCCACAGAGGGAGCCCACGTGGCCTGGGAAGTATAAGAGGAGCAGAGGAAAGTGATCCTTGGTACCTTCCAACGCCGAGGGCCTGTGAAGGAAAGGAGCACCCCTAGCATGACACTGGAAAGGTCAAGTCAATTTTCAAACATTTAGGAAAAGTAGAAAAAGAAAGAAGTTTAAACATGACAGGTAAGTCTCACGCTCAACTTGTAAGAGACAAAGCTTGCTGTCAGCAACTGGAGAGCAAAAGCTGCAGGGACTGACTGTGCTGTCTGCCTCGGGGGCGACAATCCCCTCCCGCCCTCCCAAAGTCCGCGCTGCGGTAGCCTGGCCAAGACTGCAGAATTTCATTTACCTCCGCTAAAATATCTCCAGTGGCTAGCGTTCACATTAAGTAAAACAGTTAGCAAGTTAATTATTTGGTGTTTTCCTTCCTTTCCTAATTTCAGAGCCACTTTGTCTTGATCGGTGGCCTAAGCCCATTAATGTGCTCACCAAGCTTGCTTCCAGGGTCCTCAACCACAGCGCTCCCAAAACTGTAGCCCTTCATATGGTGCTTATCTTTCTCTGATTGACTTATTTCACTTAGCATAGGTCTTGCTGTGACAAATGGTAAGATTTCCTTCTTTTTTACATAAAATAAATGGACAAACAAAATAGAAGCAGACCCAGAGAACAGACTGATAGCTGTTTGAGGGGAGGGGAGAAGCCAGGCTGGGTGAAAAATGTGAAGGGATTAAGCAAAAAACAGACAAATAAACAACAACAACAACAACAACAAAAACTCTCTTAAGACAGACAGCAGCATGGTGATTAGCAGAAGGAAAGGGGAATGTGGAGAGAAAAAGTGCACATATAGCATTTCAGAAAAGCTAGCTAAGTAAAGGAAGAGTTTAATTTCTAATAAGAATACTCAGTGAAGCTCTTTATACATATAGTAACATACAATTAATTTTTAGAATAGAAATAGACATGCAGAAATATTTTCAGTTGTTCCTCCCAGAGTTTATCGTTAATGTTCAGTACTTCAGGTCATATTTTCAGCCTTTCAGAATGAAACCAACCCAGAATAAGCAAGTAAATAGCCTGAAATGAAGTACCAGTAAGTGACTAGAGTTTGTTACAAAGCCCACACATTTTACTCAACTAGCAATGGAAGCCGCCTCTCACTGGATGCTTAAATGAAGTTTCTAAGCCTTCTGTGAGACGTGGTCACATGTAAGGCAGAGGCTCTGTGGCCATCTTCTCCATAGCAGACCATAGACCGAAGGACTTAATGAGCCCCTGCTACATCATTGCATCCCATTTGATTCTCCATGTTAATTTCATGTAGGCGTTTATAGCTGCAGGCAAAAATTTGTTTTTCATATGTTCTGATGTGTGAAATTCTATTTATTACTTTTAACATTTCTAGGACAGTTCCCCGAGGCCCTCAGTCAATGGTTTCCATCATGAGCATCGTTCTTTCCATAGCTAGAATTAATGAATATTCCTGAGTGAGACAAATCTGTAATTGACATGTTTGTATTAAGAGTGTGCATGCCTTGCTATCTTGAGAAGTTAATATACTTTTGCCTAAAGTAATTACGGTCTCCCTGGGAGTATACATGGATAGGTCTCAGTGAGCCATGTATCTTTTGCCCTGTCAGATATACACAACTGTCTTTAAAAATTAGGGAGCTGATTCTGTTTGATAGCTTTTAATAAATGTTCACTATCAAAGAGTTTATCATTCGATATAGATTGACAGCTGATTATAAAATAGGCTTTTGAAAACCTCTCTTCTTATTTGGCTAGCATCCGTTTTGTGACATACCAAATAAACACAGGTATAAGAAGATTCATATTGCGATGTCGGTGTTCCTGCTGGAGGGGATCGGGCATGCAGCGAAGTCTTTATCTGCAGCCACATAAAGGCATCGGTTTGCCACTGTTTCTTGTCAGACTCCTATAGAGGCACCGTGGGAGCCAGATTGCCCAGAGCTCATGGTTCAGCTGCTTCTAGAGCAAGTGCAGAGGAGTTAGAGGTAACACTGATACGTATTGTCACAGTAAAGAGGCACAAGTGCCCTCTGCTTTTTTTCCTGGTAGGAAGGCGCTCAAACAAGAAGACTGACTTAAAAGACAGCTTGGCTCCAAACAGCGTGAGACATTAAGTCAGATCATGGCAAGAAGAATTCCAGACATCACTTATATTGAAATAACATATTCTTCACATATAGCACTTTTGGGAGAAGGCATACTTATATGCCAGGCTGTTTTATCTATATCATCAACCCAGGGGATAGCTTCACAAAGTGGTGTTTAATCGCTGGTTGGGTCAACTCTCCCTTCTTGCTCAATGTGATCGCATTATTTTTCTCTTGATTCAGTTATATAATTTTATTTCCAGAGGATAGAAGAGACTTAATCATTTATTCCACAAATATTTATGTTCATGTTCTATGTTGTGTTTCAGACAATGGGCCCTCGAGCTGTATTTCAAGGGAGAGACAGAATTAATAATCAACGGAGTAAAAGATGTGGTGTGTCAGGTTGTGGTGAATGAAATGGAGTAAAATAAAACAGGGAACAGGGTAGAGCATGCAGTGTGAGGAAAGGGGGCTGTTTTAAATAGTGTGGTCAGGGAAGCTCTCCCTGAGTAGGTGATAGCTGAGCAACAAACCAAACGAAGTAGGGAGCAAGCCACGTGCATGTCTGGGGAAAAGTGGCAGAGTTCTGGAGCAGGATGGGAGTAACAAAGATGGTGAGAAGTGACGGGGTCTCCAACTGTTGCGGAAGTAGAAATGACAGGACTTGGGCTTGAACGACTAAAAGATGGAGTTGTCCTTTACTATAATGGAGAGGACTACAGAAGCAAGTTTAGGGCAGCGTAGGCTTAGGCGCTGTTTCAGATCTGTGAAGTCTGAAACGGTGTTAGACATCCAAGTACAGAAGTCGAGTGGGCAGTTGGATGTTCGAGTGTAGAGTTCAGGGGCAAGATCTGTGATGAAAACATGGGTTTGATGATATCAGTTCTTAGATGGCATTCAAGGCTATGAAGCTGGATGAAACCATAAATGGCAGTGATTCTCAACCAGTGCGCACCCCCACCCTTAGAAATTCTCTAATTGTCTGCAGTGGGTCCCAGGCATAGGTGTTTTTTAAAACCTCCCCAGATATTTGTTAAGTGTGTTAAGTACATCTGACTTAGGCAGTGAGTGTGGTTAGAGACAAGAAGGCTAGTGTAGAGACCAGGGCATGCTAACGTTTACAGGACAAGGAGCTGGGGAAGAACCAGCAAAGACAGGGGCTGCTGTGAGGCGGGAGGACAATAAAGGGAGCGAGGGGTTCTGGAAGCCAAATGAACAGCGCAATAAGGAGGAGAGAGTGATTGAATGCATCAAATGCTGTGCATGGGTCAAATTAATGAAGACTGAGAACTGACCATTGGATTTAGCAACATGAGCTCATCAGTGGCTTTCAGAAGAACTGGGTAAATGGCTCAGTGAGACAACAGCTTGATTGGAATGGATTCAAGAGAGATTAGAAGGGGAGAGATTGGAGTGAGTCCTTTAAAGACAATTCTTTCGGCAAGCTTCTTCATAAAAGGGAGCAAAGAGGTGGGGAGGTAGCTGGAGCGAGAGCTGAGAGTAAGAGGGTTTTATTGTTTTAAGATGGGAAAAAACGATGGCACATTTGGATGCTCTTGGAAATGATCCAGTAGAGAGGAGGAAAGGATGATGTAGGAGAAAGAAAGAGGAATTGGTGGAGCAATCCCATTGGGCAGGGAAAAGGGGGATATGTGTGCAGCGAATAGTTAACTCTGGAAAGGGCACGGTCACTTGCTCTGTGGTAACAAGAGGGAAGGTTTGAGGCCAGGGGCCAGTGGCAGACAGATGAATGCTTCTGGGAGCTGGTGCCAAAGAATGTTCTCTCCTGACTACTGTTGTTTTCTCAGGTAAATAGGAAGCAAAGCCTTCAGGTGGGGAGAGGTTGGGATGGACGGGTTAGAGTCTTGAGGAGAGAGGAAAGCATATAATACACGTTAGGGAAATGTAGATGTGATGAGTAGCCCAAGGGCAACAGGTTTGGTTTGGGGCCAGCAACCTGCCTGTGTTTGTGTTTTCCAGCCACTTTCAGCTGCTGGCCTGGTGCAGAGGACCTGGAACACTGGGTTCGACCAGGTGGAGTGTTGGCAACGGTATGATTTCAATGACAAACCCTACAATGTATGCTAGTTGGGGGGAAGTGAGGGCATGAGGAGGGTGAGGCATAGTGAAAAAGTGGTAGTATTTATGGATTGGAGGCCTGTATAGGGTCAAAAATTGCTGAAGCTGTGGTTGTAGTAGTTCATTATGATATGAAACCACTGCCTATTTTGATGAAAGGTAAGCATATTTATCGCTGAAGGTGATTTCACTTTGAATCATCTTAATTAAGTTTTCAATCATTAAAATTAGTTAAGTTATGCAAAAAGGACCACAGCTTTGGACATTAGTATGCATTCTTTCACTTACAATTATGAAATGAGTATATTAATGCATAATCTAAAAACAATTAGTGATGGCTAGGATACATCTTAGGAGTCTGTCTCTTATAAAGTCATAATTGCCAAAGACACAATTAAACTATCCTGAGCACTTTAAAAATATTTATGCTTCTTTGTAACCCCAGTGGTTTGGGGAAAATGATGACAAACAACATAATGTATCTCTTCGCTTATTTTGTAAATCACTTTAATTTTGCTAAATTGCTGAAAAGGGATTTACTGTGGTTAGAAACACTTTTCGAAATCTAACTGATAAAATTGTGTTATATAAGACTGATGCTCAAGCTATATAATGTTTGAACCTGATAATATTTTGTCCGTTACACTTCATAGTTTTGATGGGTGAATGGAGATTTAGCCGCCCCGCAGCATAATCTACTGACTTTTCCTTCCATTACCAGAGAAGACAGCTTGATAGCTTGCTCCATGCCCCACTTCCCCAACTGAATGAGGAGTGCTGATTTCTCCCAGCACGAGGACCTGGTGTGGTAGTCCCATGTTCAGCTGCCCTTCTCTGACACAGCCTGGTGGCCCGGTCACTTTCTACCAATTCTCTCTGGACCACCCTGGCTTATGTTCTGAGAGGCCCGATGCTCAAGCCCCCGTGCCCAGCCTGCAAGATATGATCTAATCATGTCACAAGTGTGTGAGACAGCATGCAGTTCTGTTGTTTGCCTCTTTATTTAGGATAAAATATGGTCCCTGATTCTGCAAAATTGAGTGCCTTTTACTGGTCTCAAAAGCGTTATAACTTTCACCACCATCAAAGTTAAACTTAAATTTTGAATAGATTTTAAAACAATCAAAACACTTATGAAAAAAATCTCCATAATGTTGAGGCTTATTGATTTCCAGTCAGGATGAGATGATGCAATGCTTGCTTCTCTTTCTCAGCTTGGGAATTTTGTGACCTCAGTCTTCTCCTGCACTCAGTCTCTTGGTCCGCACCAGTGGCACACGTTTAAGATCAAGTTAAAAGTATTCATTATTTTTCTCAAAGTTCTCAAGTCTAGGTCCATTCTCTGGCCTTCAAATGAGATTAGACTGGAGCCTAAGTGAGCCTACTTAGGTGATTCTGGGTTCAACCACACATCCAGTCCTCAGTTAACTCTATTTGAACTTCTGCCTTGAACTACTGTGTCTCCTTATTGGTCTTTGACAAAAGTAGTATATTAGCTTCATAAAGCATATAATGCTGTATAGGTTGGATGTCTAAAGTTTTTCTAGCTGAGTAACAGTAGAAGAAAACTATAGATAGTCCTTAATTTTCATGTAGAATGTGTTCCTGAAGATGTGAAAAATCAAATGTGGGAAAACTAAAAAATAGACTTATATGTTAAAAGAAATTTCTGTTTCTATAGAGATTTTAAAAATTAAATCCCTAATTACATTTTACCAACAGTTTTCCATGACATAGCTTTAATATTCGAGACGTGTTCTTTAATTTTGTTTTTCATAATTAAACAGGCATCTTCTGAGTTCTAATAAGTGTTTAGTTGAGGCTAGAGATTTGTTGTTTCTGTTAATCTATGTACTTATGAATAATATAAGAGCCTTCTTTTTTCTGTTTTCCCCTTATTCCTAAGAAGTAATCTGGACAAAATGTATTATCATATTCACATTCTCACATGAACCTCACTATGCGGATGAAAATGGCATTGTCCTAAATCTGAGCCCTGTACAGCAGACATTCCTGCTATGCAGTCATTCACTGAACGTCAGAGTGTGGTGATTTAGGGGATCACAGTTACATAATCAATGGTTTCATGTAAATCAGACAGGTCCCTGCCAAGGATGGACAACTTCCACATTTCCTAGAGCAGCCCCTGTGGATGAGGGGGAGGAAAGCACTGAAGGGGAGTTAGGACAGAGTGACTGATGGGGGGTGGAAGGACAGGGTGCAAAGTGTTCAGATTCGCTTAGAATAGTGGTTGGGAAATAGGACCCCATGTTCCCTCACATTTGAATTAAGTTTTATTGTTTTCCTTGGTAAAGCATCTGGGAATAATTTGTAACATTATGTTGATTCGTGTTTACCTATTGACTGATTGATTTGTAATTGGGAAATAAATTGTCACAATCATTTAAAAGAAACAAAATCTGAACTTAATTCTATGTTCACCACTCAAGGCAGCAAATGACCCTTTGGGGAGTTACCCCCCTTTCATTAAGTATGTATTAAGTGCTGGAATGTCTTCTGCTTCACTTTGGGTCTGATTTAATGTTGATAAATTCTCTTTTTGAGGTATTGTATAGACAGGAATTTATTTTTATGATTCCTCATGAAAATGAGTTAACGAAAGAAAAATGTGGCTTATGCCATAATTAATAAATTAATTAGAAAATAATCCAAAAAGTTCAGGAAAAAATGATGAAACAGAGCAACTGTTAGCTGTGGAGGAAGAAGAGTTTAGAATGGACTTCATTTGGAATTGCATTTTCTTAAACTGAGCAAAATTGCGATAGACCATTGATTTCTCCCAGCATGAGGACCTGGTGTGATGGTCCCATGTACAGCTGCCCTCCTCTGACACAGCCTGGTGGCCCGGTCACTTTCTACCAATTCTCTCTGGACCGCCCTGGCTTATGACGCACTCCTCATTGGCCTGAACCAAAAAAGAATTGAGTTCTAGATTCAATCAAAGTTGCAAGTCACTCTTTCCCTTAGGCAAATAACCTAAAGGAAGGTCATGAGACTTGATGATATTTTAGATTCTAGCATTCAAAATAAAAAGTGAGATGCAAGTGAGCTATTTTTGCACTTGCTATAAAAAATTTTTCAAAGAAAAACTTTGCACTTGAACATTCGTTGTACACAAAAGAAAATGTCAGTATACTCTTCTTACCCATTCTTGATTGTTCTGAAGCTTGACTTTGTACTCTATGGATGCCGAGATGTTTGACCACCAGAAATATGTGGACAGCAGGGAAGACCATCAGTCTGGTGACTGCCTATGTGTCCATTCTCAGAGTAGCAAGTGAGAAAACCATTGTGTTAGTTCATATCATCTTTATCTTTTAAACAAATTTAGCCTGCTAATACACTGCCATTTCAATAGTCACAGGGGCAAAATTATTTTTCAAGGCAGGGCGGGCTCTCTTCCCCCGGTAGCTGGACTGTTATCCAGGGAAAAATAAAATGTAACCACTATAATACATAATCTCTTGCTTTTCCAGTTGCCTCTGTAATTTTCCTGTTACAGGCACTGATATGCGGTAGAATTGGAAGAATTATTCCAGAAGATTTGCCCTTTGCTGCAGGCTCAGGTTTGTTCCAAGCAACTTGGGTGTTAGCGTCCTTGGGATGTTCTTGGGGGTGGCAGAATGGCTGGCACCTGCTGGTTTCCGCTGGATGCTAACGACTGCAGGCCTCTGCAGTCACTCGTCAACTCTAGCACTCAGTCCTGAACTCATTCCTTAGAAGTTTATCTTAAAACAGAAGTGTTTGGGGTGGGTCACCCTGCCTTCTTTCCTTCTCTTCTCTCTGTCTTACAGCACCACTCTCTTCTTTCTTTGTTGCTGAAATTGCTTATTTTTAGAGGGAAGCATTTCTACTTCTCCAGACAAAGACTGGGTTTTCTTTGAGTTTTGTACTTCATAGTGTAGTGTTTTAAAGCACCTAAGGTCAAAAGCCTAGATGGGGACAATGATGGAAAGTAGATGTGAAGATGAAGGACTTCACTGTGGGGGAGTCTCAGGTGGACGCAATATAGGGAGCAAATTGGAATGACAAATGCTGCTTTCGCCAGCTTGTTTATAGACTTGACCTCTCTAAGTCCAGAAGAGTGTCTTGTTCACTTTTGTATCTTCGGCACATAGCCTTGTGTTTGACACTTAGGAGGTACTTGATACATATCTTGCACTGAGCAAAACACAGAAGCACACGACCAAACCAGGGATGGTGGCGAACTAGTGACTGAGTACAATGGATGATGGAACATTGGGAACGGAAGGAGGTAGACTTCCCACCCCTTCTCTGCTGTATCTCTCTGCTGCATCCCTGTTGGAAGCTGTGTGCTTATATAACCATTTGCACAATGAGCTCTAAATTGAACTGTATTTCATATCATTGAAATATTAACAATTGTATCCATGTTTAGTGGATTGGTATAAGCAAAAGTGCTCAGACCAAATAGTTATTTCCCATGATCACTTAGCAAATGTGAAGTCTTGCCTGCTATTTAAAATATGACTTGTATTTCTGATTCTGCCGGGGATATGAAAGTGTTGGTGCCAAGAGTGGCTACAGAGTCTGCAGCTGTTAATAGACAAATCATTATCCTGATGCTGGCTTCTGTTTATCATCTGACAAGAGTTTACAAAGAGTCAAAACAAGAAAAGGAAGGAAAAGCTGGCACTGCAGTGAGCTTTCCTGATTTTTAGCAGCCATGAGCACCAGGTATCACTGTTGCTAATTTTGTGGATGTCAACAAGGGTATCTTGGACCTGAAAACAGTATTTTTCTGAAACACATTCCTTTGAATATCTGGTGTCTCATATTTATTCAAAAGGATTGCCATCAGTGTACATGTATGCCTGACCTTACCAGTCAGTGGCTTTTTCATCAAAGCCCTTTCTGAGAGGCAAAAGCACTGTATTAAATGCTCTCAGGAAAGGCGATTGCAGAAATACCCATACCGGTCAGAGGCCAGCATGCTCTTTCAAATTAGGGGTCAGACAGAGGAATCTGCAGGGTGTTGGTAAACTGATTTCATTTTTAACATGCTCACTAGGGTGCAGCAGTGAGAAGTATGCTTGTTCTCTGAAGTTGCAGCTATCAGCCACTGAAAGCCGAACAGCTGACTTAAATCAAGGACAGCGGAATGACTGGGAGAAACACAAAGTTCAGGCGTAAGCTCATTTTACACATCTACATTATCTAAAAAGACATATCTTCTGTTACTGATATGAACTCTTTGAGACTGGGTGGTTATCATCTTTATTATAATTGAAAAGTATTTCTTTTTTCTAAAAGTGTGATTTGATAACAGATTCATAGTTATTAAGGTACAAGGAGCTAGGGACCACTTTAATTTTTTTTTAAAGGAATATACAGCTAGAATTTGGAATTTTGGACTAAAATTCCTCAATTTCTGTACAAGTAACAAGTTCCCACATCTTATCTTATAAGCCTATCAATAATTTAAAGGATGTGAGTTCCTTTCTGGCTATGTTTGATAAACAGATTAACAGTCAGAAATCCTAGATTTTAGACTTGGTATCGCCATTATCTAGCTTTCTTACATTGAAAATATTATTTCTTACATTGAAGACATTATTTAATCCTGAACCTCAGTTTCCTCAATTGTAAAAAATAAAAGGATAATGGTGTTTCATACCATTGTTTGATGATCATATTCCATAAATTATGTTGAAGTAGATCTAAAAAATGTAAAGCACTTTTTATATAAATGTTTATGTTTAAGAAGATATGGATGCTGAAAATATAGTATGTAACTGCTGGAGGCTGGTGTTTGCTTTTAGTCTCTAAGTCACATTTCTTTGAATTTTTTCCATTACTGATGTTCCTATAATGGGGTTTTCTAAAAAGTAAAGAGAGAAAGAAATACAGCTATAGGCAACCATTAGGACAAGCTGGAATTTGTGTCTGAAGGATGTCTTTTCACATCTCTGTCCTGAGGGGTCAACATCTATAGTCACACAAGAAAAACAAATTATATCTGGAATACAAGCCCGTCCTGAAATTTGCTTATACTGACAGTAATCAGAGTATAAAATTAATCTTCTTAAGTCATCTCTTTTATATCACATTTTAATGTTGTCTTTTAAATCAAAATCTACCTTGTTGGGATTCTGTGATGGTCCAGATGTGATTGCCCTATACGAATGTGAAATGTAAAAACCAACTAAGAAATTTACCAAAGATTTGTATTTTATTGGCTTTTGGAAAACATGAAATCAATGTTATCCAGTTGCTGTCCAATCTTTAGCAGAATTTTACATTTGCACTTAAACTGGAAATTGTTTTTGTAGCTTTCCAAACATTTCCTGACTGTCTCGCATAGGCTGTCCGAACCATGTGCAAGGAGCAACTTACCAAACTATTGGTTATTTTTTTTTTAAAGATTTTATTTATTCATTTTTAGAGAGCGGGGAAGGGAGGCAGAAAGAGGGAGAGAGAAACATCGATGAGAGAGAGAAACATAGTTTGGCTGCCTCTTGTACATGCCCCGAGTAGGGACCGAACCCACAGCCCAGGCATGTGCCCTGTTGGGGAATCAAACCTGTGACCTTTCACTTCTTAGGACGACATCCAACCAGTTCAGCTACACTGGTCAGGACTATCTGTTCCTTGTTTCACTACGTTCCCACCTTAATGATTTTGGAAATATTTTCTCCTTCTCTAATTTCTGAAAGAGTTTGTGTCAGATTGATATTAAGTTTCCTTAAATGTTTGATGGAATCCAGCAGTGACATCATCTGGGCATAAAGTTTTCTTTGTGGGAAACTTTTCATGAAAGATTCAAATTCCCTGATAGATATAGAGCCATTCAGATTCTCCATTTCCTCTTGAGGTAGTTTTTTGGTAAGTTACATCTTTCAGGGAGTTTATCCATTTTATCAACATTATTAAATATATTGGAATAATTTGTTAAATTGTTTTTTATTGATTTTGCTATTACAATTGTCCCAATTTTTCCCCCTTTCAATCCCTCAACCCAGCAACCTCCACACCCTCAGGCAATCCCCACACTGTTGTTCATGTCCATGGGTCATGCATATAAGTTCTTTTCTTATTTCCTATACTGTACTTTAGATCTACATGGCTAGTCTGTAACTACCTATTTATACTTCTTAATCCCCTCACCTCTTCACTCATTCCCCAATACCCGCCTCCCATCTGACAACCATCAAAATGCTCGCCATATCCATGATTCTGTCTCTGTTCTTATTTGCTTAGTTTGTTTTTTAGATTCCATTGTTGATAGATATATATTTATTGCCATCTTATTGTTCATAGTTTTGATCTTCTTTTTCTTAAATAAGCCTCTTTAACATTTCATATAATAATAGTCTGATGATGATGAACTCTTTTAGTTTTATCTTGTTTGGGAATAATAGTCTGATGATGATGAACTCTTTTAGTTTTATCTTGTTTGGGAAGTTTATCTGCCCTCCGATTCTAAATATCTTTGCTGGGTAGAGCAATCTTGGCTGTAGGTCCCTGCTTTTCATAACCGAATATTTCTTGCCAATCCCTTCTATTTTGCAAAGTTTCTTTTGAGAAATAGCTGACAGTCTTATGGGGACACCCCAGTAGGTAACTAAATGCTTTTCTCTTGCTGTATTTAAGATTGTCTATCTTTAATCTCTGGCATTTTAATTATGATGTATCTTGGAGTGGACCTCTTTGCATCCATCTTGCTTGGGACTCTCTGTGCCTCCTGGACTTGCATGTCTATTTCCTTCACCAAATTAGGGAAGTTTTCTTTCATTATTTTAATACATAGAAACAAACACATGGAGGCTGCCAAAATGAGGAGACAAAGAAACATGGCCCAAATGAAAGAATAGATCAAAACTCCAGAAAAAGAATGAAAGGAAATGGAGATAAGCAATCTATCAGATGCAGAGTTCAAAACACTGGTTGTAAGAATGCTCAAGGAATTTAGTGAAGACCTCAATAGCGTAAAAAAGATCCAGTCAGAAACAAGGATTCACTAATTGAAATAAAGAACAATTTACAGGGAAACAACAGTAGAGTGGATAAAGCCGAGAATCAAGTCAATGATTTGGAATATAAAGAAGCAAGAAGCAATCAATCTGAACAAGAAGAAAAAAGAGTTCAAAAAAGACAACGATAGTGTAAGCAGCCTGTGGAACCACTTTAAGCATTCCAATATTCCCGTCATAAGGGGGCCAGACAGAAAAGAGACAAAGCAAGACTTTGGAATAAATTCTTAATAATATTTCCTTATTTTCCCTTTGTAATCTGTAGGCTCTATCATGATAGTCCCACTATACTCTGGTATCAGTAATTTATGTTTTCTTTTTTTTTATAATTAATCTTGCTAGTTCATCATTTTTATTAATCTTTTCAAAGATGAAATGTTTGTTTAGTATTTTTTCTTTTTATTATTCTTGTTTAATATCTTCTATTTGTTTTCTTCACCTTGATCTCTGCTCTTTATTTCTTCTTTCTATTCACTTTGGAATTTATCTGATCTTCCTTTTCAAAATACTTTTTTGCTGTTGTTGAGTTTATTGCGGTGACATTGGTTAATAAAACCACATGGGTTCAAGTGCACAACTCAACACCTTTTCTAAATTCTTAAGGTGGACACTTAGATAATAAATTTTAAGACTTTTTTTTCAAATTAGCCATTTAAAGCCATAAAATTTCCTCTTTTGCACATTTGGATGTGTTTCATTATTCTTTATTTTGAAATGTTTTCTGGTTTGTCTTTGATTCCTTTTATCCTGGATTATTTAAAAGTTTATTGTTTAATTTTTAAACATTTGGGATTTTTTAGATGTTGTGGTGTTACTGATTTCTAATTTAATTCTGTTATAATTAGAATAAATATTTTGTCAGTTTTGAAACTCTTGTGTTTTATTTTGTAGTTCAGCATATGGTCTCTTTTGATGAGTAGTTCATGTGCTATTAAAACAGATACAGCCCTGGCTGGCACGGCTCAGCTGGTTGGGTGTCGTCCTGCAAAGTGTAAGGTTACAGATTCAACTCCTGGTCAGGGTAAATGTCTGGGTTGCAGGCCCAGCCGCCAGCTGGGGCACATGGAAGAGGCAACTAATTGATGTTTCTTTCTCACATCAATGTTTCTCTCCCTTTCTTCCTGCCTCCTTTCACATCTCTCTAAAAGTAAATAAATAAATAAAATATTTTTTTAAAATCAATTAAAAAACAGATATATATTCTGCAAATCTTGGATAAAATGATCCATATATGTCACTTAGGCAAAGTCAGTGCATCACATTTTTTTGGATCTTCTTTATCCTTAACTGATTTTTTTTACCTATTTATCTATTTACTGACAGCAATATTGAAAGACTCCAAATATGATGTCTATTTCTGCTTTTAATTCTGTTCATTTTAGCTTCATGTATTTTGAAATTCTGCTTCTAAGGCACATGAATTTAGGATCACTAGGTCTTCCTGATGAATTGTCTCTTTCACCATTATGCAATCTCTCTTTTATTCAACTAATAATTCTTTTTCCTCAAAGACTGTTTGGTAGTAATATAGCCTCAATAACTTTTTTTTATCCTTAGTTTTCACAAAGAAATCTTTTCAAACACTTTCACTTTCAACAAATTTGCATATTATATTAAAATGTATGTTCCTAATTTATTAAGTATATTATCTAGTTGGATCTTACTTTTATATACAGTATGGTAAACTCAAACTTTTAACTGCATTGTTCAATCCATTTACTCTTAATGTACCGATTCATATTATGTTTAAGATATATCATGCTATTTTTTTCCCCATGTCCCTTCTCCTTTTGCTTTCTCTGTTATTCCTTTACTATCTTTTTTGGGTTCACTGGAAAACTTTTAAATTTCCATTTTTTTAAACTGTTCTGTTTAATTATTTTTTAGTGATTGCGCTAGGACACAAAATACTCATCTTTAATTCATCAATGTTTCTTTAACTTCATTATTGTACCTCTTCACATTCTCTTCCCACTTACCTTTTCCTACTCATACTTCATGCTCTTCCCTTCATAAATTTAACCGTCTCACATTAATGTAGTTCCATGTAACGTCCCTCTCAGTACTTTAAGCTTTTTTTTCACTTCTTTTACTTCTATATAAATTGTTAACCTCATTGTACAATATTATTTTTACTTTAAATAAGCAGTTGTCTCTTAAAGAAATTTCAAGAAAAATAGTGTTTTATATTTACCCACCTATTATTCTTTATTTTTGTTTGTTGTTTATTTCTCTGGGACGGAAGTGAGTTTCCATCATTTTCTACCAGTACTGTTTCTTCTAGTATCATTTTCCCTGGGCTTGAAGTAAATCCTTAGGTCTACTGGTAATACATTCTCCTAGCTTTCACTTATCTTAAAATGTATATAGTTCAGCCTGTTTTTGAAGCATATTTCTACTTTATATAGAATTCTGAGTTGACAGTTTTACTTTTCTTTCAACACTTTAAAGATGTTTTTCAATTGTTTTCTGGCCTTTATTTTTTCTGTAGAGTCTTCCATAGTTTGTATCACGGTTCCCCTACACACCTTTTTCTCTGTCTGTTTACAAGATTTTCTCATCCTCTTTCCCTTTGAATTTTAGTAATGATGTGCTTAAGTGCGATTTTCTTGTATTTATCCTGCTTGGGTGACATGCTGGCTTTCTGGATCTGTTTGTTAGTATTTTAAAATCAGATTTGGGAAATTTTTGGCTATTATTTCTTCAAATATCGATTTGGCCATTTTTCACTTCCTTTCCCACCTGTGATTCCAATGACACAGATATTGAGCTATTTTATACTATCCCTGAAACTCCATTTATTTTTTTTACTTCCATTTTCTTATGCTCTGTTCTTCTAATTGGGTAATTTCTCCTGGTCTCTTTTAAGTACATAAATCCATTTTTTATTTTATCTCCAATCTGCTATGAATTTTTTATCTAGTAAATTTTTCATTTGACCATTGTACTCCTAGAACTTCTTTTTACATGTAATTTTCATTTCTCTTCTGTTTTTTCTCCTCAGTTGACTTATTATGTTGATCTTTTTATGCTCCTGAAGGTATTTATAAAAATGGTTGTAAAGTCTTTGTCTGCTAATTCTAACATATAGATGGCCTCAGGGTCTGTTCTGTTTGTATTCGTTATTTTTTCTCTTGATAATAAGAACCATTTTTAGTAAAGTCTGACTGATATTGGAAGTTGTAGGTGATACAGGTAGAAACTGGATTCTGTTTTCTTTAAAATATATGATTTTTGGTCTTGTGTGGAACTCAGTTTCTAAATGATCATGTTGAACTTGTACTGAACTTCCTTATACTTTGTTAGATTGGGTCTGTGGAAAGCCCAAGGCATCTACTAAGCTCTTCAAACTGACAAAACACCAGACTCCTGTGTCCCCTGTGGATCTCAATGCATTGGGGTTTTAGAGATTATAAAGATAGGCACAGTAGAAGCCTAACTTTAAATTATGGTCCTTTCTCCAAACACATAGTCTTTCTGATGTTTCAGCGGTGTCAGTATTGTATACTGGGTTATTACCAAGGTCTCTCTTATCTGATTGAGCCAACTCCAAAATCTACCAGCACTGTTTGATCCCAGTATCTCTGCTGGCTCTCAACCTGGTAGCAGCAGCCCTCTGGTAAGCTTTGAGGATTGCTCTGTGAATGCACAGGCCAACCCTGGTAATGGCTTGTGGGGAACACACATTTAGACTTCTGAGTCTATTTCCACATACTCTGCCATCTCTGTACCCCCTAGGATCCACCCATTCAGGTTTCCATAGCTGCAACAATGTCAGACTCCGATTTTTGCCTTCTCAGATCAATACAACTGCTGTGCTTTGCTGGGCTTTCAACCCCCTGTGTGAGTCAGGAAATTGCCCTCAGGCAGAATTCCAAAATTATTACGGGGCTTACCTCATGGGTTCCTCTTCTCTCAGAGACTGCATTCTTGTACTTCCTGTTGTCCATGGCCTAGAAGTTATTGACTCATATATTTGACTAGCTGTTTCTGAAAGAATACCTGGCCCCATTGAGGCTAAAACTTGAGGTTCCTAAATTCTTTCTATAAATTTCTTTTATCTGTTTTTCCTTACCCTCTGGGTGTTAACATTCTCTCATTTATTACTTTTCAGTTATGTTCTTACTCTCAGATCTATATATTTTTATACTTCTTAATTGAAAAAGTTAGTTTCCCTCTGAATTCTTATTTGTTTGATTTTAAAAGTGAAAAACCACAGGATGTTTAGAAATTAAATACTATTTATTTCAACAAACCATTATTCAAAATGTAAAAATGATTATCATTAAATGTTTTATCATTAAAATTCTTTTAAATATTCCTGTCAGATAGTAATATAAAGAGATTTATTTTATGAGAATATAGGTAACATTTAAGCAAACAGTACCCCTTACGAGATTTTTCTTTAGTCTATTTTTTTCTAACTAATGGAAATAAAGTTATCATTGTAGTAAGCTGGTAGGTTGTTTCTAGTACCCAATGGCATGCTTCAGAAGCTTTGTTGAGGGCTCTTGTGTATGTGAGTGTGTGTGTGTGTGTGTGTGTGTTTGGTGTCCATCTGGTTTAGTCAAGTAGAGTCATCTTTCATAAAAATGCTTGGTGTCTGCTGGTCTTAGGACTTGGAGTCTGCTGACAAACCTTGGCCTTTCGATAATAGGAATCAACCTTTGAATTAAGAGTTTTCAGTAACATGCATTAAGCATCAATTTCTACTTTCCCCCGGCAGAGAAATCTCATGGACAACTGGCAGAGTGTACCTCATTTATTGTGTTGTATCTTTTAATAATGATGGCTTACTTTAAAATTTTATTCAAGGTTCACAAATTTGAGATAATCACTTGTTCTATGTTATTTTTTTAAAAGATACCTCAAGCAAGAATTTTTATAGAATCGGGAAAAAATAAGCCCACAACTTAAAATATGTAATTCCATCATTAACAAACCATGACCTGGTAGCAATAGAAGTAGAGTCTCTATTTCTCTGAACTGATTTATGGAAAACAGAAACATAACATGGCATTGAAGTTTCTTTGAAAAATGGAAGAATAATTAAAAGCAAACAGCAAATACATATTACCTTACTTCATTTATATGACCATTTTTGTCAGTTTTTCAATTTAATATGTTGTTTTTGTTAATTTTATAATTATCATTCACACCATTCAATTTATATTAGATATATCTTTAGGGTTTTCCTCAACAAGTAAAAAATTACTTCTGAATAAATTAGTCACACTTTTATTGGCACTTACACTCCATGTACTATAAGGAGTTCTTGTATATCTTGTCCTATTTCTTCCCTGACCCTCGACTCACCCCAAAAAGTCATTACCTGAGTATAATGCCTTAGCTTCAGGATGTAGATCAAAATCTTGCTGGTAGCCTCTACAGTGCATTTCACTCTTTGGTAAATCATATCTGATTCCATGTTGGCTTCTTGATATCTTTGACCCATCATATAGTTGGATGCCTTATGATGAGGACTTCTGAAGAATAATTTTTAAAAACAAGCTCCTGTTTTACTGCTATTCTAGTTTATTTGGGGTAGCATCCCAAAGTTCGAATTAACTTTTTAGGGAAGTCTTGAGTAGCCAAACCCAGGTGACACTTGCCTTCTCTGCAAACACATCTTTAAACCTGAGAAGTTTTTTATGACCAGTTATAGTTTTAAAGTCTTGAGTTTTTCTGAGACCTGGAACTTTTTTTTTTAACAAAGTTGAATCGAGTGAAAATTGACTTTGTACATTGAAGCTACGATTGAGGTTCAGTGGTGATTCATAAGTTCTATAGCTTAGAAACTCTAAGTGGGTGCTTGGGAATTTTGCTGCTTTAAGTTGTTAGCTGTCCTCTCTCCGTTTTGATAAAAAAACAGTTATGACCAGTTTAATACCATAAAGAGGCATTCCTCATTTCCTTAACAACATTTTCTTTCTTTTTTTTTTTTTTTGGAAATAAGTGGTAGATTTTTGGAAGGTAAGAATATGAACTGCCCTAGATGTTCATGAAGTTATACTTGTTTATCAGAATCTATTTTAATCACTTCATTGGTAGAAATAAAGATCTGATGCAAGCGATGCTACTCTCTGTTAACAGATGCCATAGGCTGAAAATGACCTAGTCAGCTCACCAAATCAGGCATGTGATCTGGGGTCCTCGACCTTGTTTATTCTCATTTTACTTCTGAGTCAAAATAAAATCATTTTGCTCCTTCATCTGCAGCAGAGGCCCTAGTTGTCCTACGTGGCTAAAATTGTCCAAATGGCACCTCTTGGCATAATTTTTCCCTTTGTGCGTCCACTGCCTATCCTTTCTGCTCTTGGCTCCAGTCTGAACTATCCACAGGCTTTGCTACTACTCACTGGCATGGACTTAGGAATGGACTTAGGGCTTCAGCCAATGAATTTCTCTCATGGTGGCCAGGGTTGAGGGTGGGAGCTGCAAATCCTTGTGGATTAGACCAGCTATGGAGCCAGGATGCCCGTGTGTATCATAGTGCTTTCTATATTGAAGATGTTTTTATTTAGGCCCCTGGGAGTTGTGTGAAACTGAGGGAAATGAAAACTCACTGGTAGGATGGAACCCTTTCATTGTCTTTAAACTTTGCTGAACTCTGAATGGTAACAGGGCAAAAATTATTAGTTTTACTTGACATGCGGACAAATCATTGTTCCATGTAAAACTAACAGGGTTATTTTTTTTCTTAAATATAAAAAAACTCTTACAAATTTTATGGCATATTATAACATTCAATTTTTAAAAATAATCTGACATGAGATTACTTTTAATTTAATAATAAACAATTTTTAAACAGTTTTTTAGAAAGTTTTCTCCTGGATCCTCAATTTCCCTTCTTTTGCAAATAAAGTTCTATTCAGGGTTAAACTAACAGAGTATAGAGGGGAGCAGCCGGAGCATCTGTGATGTGGCTGTGTTCTCTGGTGCCAGAGCTTAACTGTTGCTACGGGGTATAAGAAAACAGTACCTACTGATATTTTGTTGATAAGTTGCATATAAATTCTGATTCTAACCAGGCATTTGGGTCCCTCACTGCCACCCTATGACTTTCTAAGCTGGAAATTGGTTCCAGGTAATTCATACGGATCTCAATTTTGACATTCATAACCCAGCATTTTGGCTTAAAAACAGTTTACCTATTTATAAGATGTTATATATTATTCAGGTACAACCATCAAACCATGTCTAACAGCCATTTTAAGGGTTAGAACATAATTATCATCATTGAAGACATTTATGTCATGCAACACCTTACTTTTTATTATAGCTTTACCATGAATGTTTGTATCTCAAAGAATTGTACGGTAAGTCTGCAGGTGTTTGAGATTCATAAAAATTGAATTATATCCTGTATATTTTTCTGCAACTTCCTTTTTAATTTTAAAAAATGTCTAATTTTGGTAAAATGCACTTAACATAAAATTTACCATCTTAACTCTTTTCAAGTATTTAGATTAGTATTAAGTATATTCATACTATTATGCAACCAATCTCAAAACTTTTTCATCATTCAAAACTGAAATTCTGTACCCATTAAGCAACTCCTCATTTTCTCCTCCCTCTAGTTCTTACCAACCACCATTCTACTTTCTATCTCTATGAATTTGACTATGTTAGATACCTCATATAAATGGAATCATATGTTATTGTCTTTTTTGTGGCCGGCTTATTTCACTGAGAAGAATATCCTTAAGTTTCATTCATGCTGTAGCATGTGTTTGAATTTCCTTCCTTTATAAGGCTTAAGGCAACTTTCTTTTTTATTTTATAAAATAAAATATTTTATAAAATTATTATATATATTATAAAATTTATATATATTATATATATTATTATATATTATTATTTATATTTATATTATATTATAAGTATATTATTTATATTATATATTATATATTAATATATTATTATTTATATATATTATTAAATATATTATAAAATTATTATATATATATACTTACTGTATATTTTATTGATTATGCTATCACAGTTGTCTCATTTTTTTCTCCCCTTTATCCCTTCCACCTGCACCCTATCCATCACCCCCATGTCAACATTTTCCTGCCACCACTTTCCCCATTCCTACCCCTCCCCACCTCCCACCCTCAGTCCTTCCCCCATTTGGCTTTGTCAATGGGTCCTTTATGCATGTTCCTTGGTAACCCTTCCCCTCCTATTCCCGTTATCCCCCTCCACCCTCCCCTCTGGTTGCTGTCAGTTTGTTTTTTATTTCTATGTTGCTGGTTATATTTTGCTTCCTTGTTTATTTTGTTGATTAGTTTCCACTTATAGGTAAGATTATATGGTATCTGTCTTTCACTGCCTGGCTTATTTCACTTAGCATAATGCTCTCCAGTTCCATCCATGCTGCTGTGAAGGGTAGTAGTAGCTCTTTCTTTCTTTCTGCTGTGTAGTATTCCACTGTGTGAATGTACCATAGTTTTTTGATCCACTCATTTACTGTTATGCACTTAGGTTGCTTCCAATTCTTGGCTATTGTATTTTGTGCTGCTATGAACATTGGGGTGCATAGGTTCTTTTGAAGTGGTGTTTCAAGGTTCTTAGGGTATAATCCCAGCACTGGAATTGCTGGGTCAAAAGGCAGTTCCATTTTTAGTTTTCTGAGGAAATTTCATACTGTTTTCCACAGTGGCTGCAACAGTCTGCATTCTCAGCAACAGTGCACTAGGGTTCCCTTTTCTCCACATCCTCAGCAGCACTTGTCGTTTGTTGATTTGTTTATTTTGGCCATTCTGTCTGGTGTGAAGTGGTAATCTCATTGTGGTTTTAATTTGCATCTCTCTCACGGCTAGTGATGCTGAGCGTCCTTTCATGTGTCTCTGGGCCCTGTGTATGTCCTCCCTGGAAAAGTGTCTGTTCAGGTTCTTTGCCCATTTTTTAATTGGGTTGTTTGTCTTCCTGGTGTGGAACCATGTGAGTTTTTTATATAATTTGGAGATCAAACCCTTGTCCAAGGTATCATTGGCAAATATATTTTCCCATAGAGTTGGTTCCCTTTTTATTTTGCTGATGTTTTCTTTAGCCATGCAAAAGCTTCTTATTTTGATGAAGTCCTATTTGTTTATTCTTTCCTTTACATCCCTTGCTCTAGGGGACATAGTGGTGAAAATATTACTGCATGGAATATCTGAGATTTTCATGCCTATGTTCTCCTCTGGGACTTTTATGGTGTCACAACTTATATTTAAGTCTTTTATCCACCTTGAGTTGATTTTTGTGTGTGGTATAAGTTAGTGGTCAAGTTTCATTATTTTGCATACAGCTGTCCAGATCTCTCAACACCGTTTGTTGACGAGGCTGTTTTTACTCCATTTTATGCTTCTGCCCCCTTTGTCGAATATTAATTGACCATAGAGACATGGGCTTATTTCTGGGCTCTCTATTCTGTCCCATTTATCTATGTGTCTGTTTTCATGCCAGTACCAGACTACTTTGATTACAGTGGCCTTATCACACAGTTTGATTTCAGGTATTGTGATCCCTCCTACTTTGTCCTCCTTTCTCAAAATTGCTGCAGCTATTCGGGGTTATCTATGATTCCATATAAATTTTTGAAATGTTTGTTCTATATCTGTGAAATATGTCATTGGCATTTTAATAAGGATTGTATTGAATCTATAAATTGCTTTGGGTAGTATGGACATTTTGATGATGTTAATTCTTCCAATCCATGAACATGGTATATGCTTCCATCTATTTGTGTCAACCTTAATTTCTTTCTTCAGTGCTGTGTAGTTTTTTTAGTACATCTCTTTAACCTCCTTGGTTAAGTACATTCCTAGGTTCTTCATTTTTCTCATTGCTATAGTAAATGGGATTCTTCCCCCTGATTTCTGATTCTGATCTTTCATTGTTGGTATACAATAATGCCTTTGATTTCTGAATATTGACTTTGTATCCTGCTGTTTTGGCAAATTCACTTATTAGGTCGAGTAGTTTTTTGGTGAAGTCTACCAGGTTTTCTCTGTACACTATCATGTCATCTGCAAACAATGACAGTTTTACTTCCTCCTTTCCCATTTGGATGCCTTTTTTATTTTTTGGTCTGATGACTATGGCTAGGACTTCTAATACCATGTTGAATAAAAGTGATGAAAGCAGACATCCTTGTCTTGTTACTAATCCTAGCGGAAAAGCTTTTAGTTTTTGCCCGTTCAGTGTAATGTTGGATGTAGGTTTCTGGAATATAGCCTTTATTATGTTGAGGTATGCCCCCTTTATTCTCACTTTGCTGAGTGTTTTATCATAAATGGGTGCTGTACCTTATCAAATGCTTTCTCTGCATCTATTGATATTATCATGTGATTTTTGTCTTTCCTTTTGTTTATGTGATATATAACGTTTAATGATTTGTGGATGCTGTACCATCCTTGCATCACTGGGATGAATCCCACTTGATCATGGTGTATGATCTTTTAAATGTATTGCTGGATGTGGTTTTATTATATATTTTTTAATCTTTATTGTATATTTTCCATTTACCATTTAGTCCCCTCATACTCCCCTGCCCCCAGCAATCACCACGCTGTTGTCCAGAGCCTTGAGTCCTTTTTCCTTTTTGCTCAATCCCTTCACCTCCTAACCTCCCCCCTCCTTAGCTGTGATCCTGCTCTCCATCTATGAGTCTGTCCTCATTTTCTTTGTTAGTTCAGTTTTTTCATTAGATTATACATATGAGTGAAATCATATGGTATTTGTCTTTCTCTTGGCTGACTTATTTTACTTAACATAATTTTCTTTTGATACACTAAAACACTAAATCATATATATATAGCTATTGTTGATTAATTTTCACTACTATGTATATATATATATCTTTCTATAACAATTTCATAACTTATTTGGCCATTCAATTTTATCTGGACTTCAAGTTGTTTCCAGGATTCGTTTGCTTGCTAACTTTATAACCCACTCCCCTGAAACAATCTTGCTCATGGTACCTTGTTCATATTATATAAACCTGTGCTAGAATTTTTCTAGAGCATAAACCTAGGGAAGTGCTGAGTGACATAGTATATGCAAGACCAACTTGATGTACAAAAATGTTTATACCAATTTACATTTTTGTATGAGAGCTGCTTCACATCATTGCCAGTGCTTGACTTTGAAGAATTTTTAATGTCTGCCAATCTAGTGAGAGTGAAATGATATCTCATTGTGTTCTTATTTTGCATTTCCTTGATTGCTAATGATGATGGAGCATCTTTTGATATGTCTGATTTGAATCTTTAAACCTATTTTTGAACTAACAAAGAAGAAATACAAGTCGAGAGATTAAAAGAGAACGTGTTCTAAGTGCAAACCTGAACTGTGTGACTATAGTGCCCTATAATTGATGATGACTCTGGCAGCGCTTTCTCCACTGGAATAATTTAAATGTAGAAAATAAGCACTGCCTTTGAGTCCCCCGTTCAATGGCTTCTGTCCTTCTGAGGCTGCTCACAACCTTTGAATGAAGAGAGTCACACAGTCTACTAGCCAGGCCACAAGAAAGCTCAGAGGACCACACACAATAAAATACACGCACGTACATACACATAAAAATACCAAACACAATAAAACAAAAATTTCATAAAACAATACTTACACTTACCAGGTACAATGTCACTTAATATTTTTACTCTTATTCTAACCTCCCTCCCACCCTCCCTTCCTTCCTTCTTTTTTTCCTTTCATTCTGATTTGCGCCAACTAAATGGATTTCACAATCCACAAATATGGTGATTCTCACCAGGGACAATACTGTTTCCAGGGACTATTTGAGATATTTGTGAGACCTTTCCTGGCATTTACTGGTTAAGAACCGGAGATGTGATAGCCCCAAATGATGAAGAATTATTTCTCATATCACAAAACTTTCAATATTGCTACAGGTGATTATTGGATATTCATGTAGGTTTAAAATAAAAGTGTTTACCTGAGAAAGAGCTTCTTTTCACCAAATATACATTGAAATTTTAACATACAATACACACTTCTGTTATAAATATACAATTTATATTTATATTTCTATAAATTATATATTTATATTTAATATATAATACACACTACTTTATAAGGCAGATATACTTGTGGTAATCTGTCTTATAAAGTAGTGGTGTATTTGGTAACAGACTTCACACTGATTTCACATCTAATAGTCACCATATTGCCAAGCATGTAGTATTAGTATGTGACCTGCCATCTGAAACTGATGGCAGGAAGGGGCTGCTTATTATGTTCCTGCTGAGAAAGTTCCTAGGTGGGGTGGAAGAGACCTGCCCAGGACCCTGGAACCCATACATGCACTATCTGCAGAGTGGGCCCAAGAGTCTGAGTAGAGTGAGTAGTTGGAGCTTATCTGTGCAGACCTTCCCATTTGACCTTCTCCATGTCTTGTAGAATGACCTGCCTCCCCCGACTTCACCCCAGAGTCTAGAGGTGAAGGAGTTCAGTCAACAATTGACCTTCCTTGACCTTCCTTTGGGGCCTACGCTGTGCTTTCAACATTACAGATGATGACAGCAGGTCCTGGGAAAGCTTCAGTCACTTGCTTAAGGTCGTAGAGCTAAGGGGATAGGGGAGAGAGAGGGAGAGGGAGAGCCCGGGACTTCACGACACTCAGGGAGACTTCTTTAAATGTACGAAGCGGACTCTCAATGGGGCCTCATAGAGGCTTTGACATGGACTTCTGAGAGCAAACAGAGGTAGGGACAACGGGTGTAGTTGGCATGCAGGAACTGGAAAGAGCACATTCTTTGATGAAAAGGGGGAGGAGTTAATGACGACCTCATTAATAAGACTGTAATATCATTATCACCCCCCAACACTTTTGCAACATTGAAGAACAACTGTGAACCATTTTCTCCAAATTCCAACACCGAGGTGCCACGGGCAGGGAAGTACGAGCAAACATACACACGTGCGCATGCGCACACCAAGCACACATCACGGCTTTCTCGTGATCCTATGTTTCTGATCTCTTCATAATCACTATTTTCTTAGAATAACCAAATGTGAAATAAAGTGTATTTAAACAACAAAAGAGAAATTGTTTTTGTAGATGTTTGAGCTTTTTAGTTGTTATGCGTGATTTCAGTCTTTTATTTGGGGTAATTTTCTTAAGAGGGTGAATATTTATCTTGATTTGTGCATAGTAGTCCAAGTGCCAAAAATATTTCATAAACTCTTCCTCGACTTGCAATTTCTTATCGAATTATGTCAAGGAAAATAGTTCTGTGTAGCCTGCTTTAAAAAGTTGATCATCTCCAGGACTAAACCCCCAGCATGCATTTACTTTCATGATTGCTGCGGGGTGATGAGCCTGGGTATAGGAGAGCAGTCTGTAGATGATAAGAAAAACTGCACTTCTTGTTACTGGAGCCCAACGGGTGTCAACAGAGGAGAGAAGTCGTGCTTAAGGGCTGATGTAAAATTCCCCCATATTGGCTCAGTTTCCTTGTAATTAATGTTTGTGTAGACCAGTGCACCATGACTGAGTTCCCTTACATTTTATGATGCCCTTTTTGAGAACAAGTGTAATTTAATGGCCTAAATTCTATTATAGGGAGAATGGTTATGAGAAAAAAAACTTCTTCAATGACTCAAATATTTATATACTGAGGTATTGAGACCACCAATGGATATGAAGCTATCTGAGGCAGCTTTAAGCCCTTTCCAGATTTCTATATATAAGTAATTGACATGAAAATTGCATAGCATTTTTTCATGCATGTTAAAGCCGATGGCCTAAAGGACCTTCACTGGGCTGCTGCTTTGCTTGAGTTATTTAACATATAGGCTTCATCTATATTCCTTTCTCCCTCTTTTATATTCTCTTTATCTCTTTTCTCCTTCTTTCTTTTCTTTCTTCAACAAAAAATTATTGAGGGCTAACATGTGCCCACCTGTCTTCTGGGCTATGGAGAAACAGCCATGAGCAAGGCATACCTCTCTTCTCATCAAGTTAATATTTGAGAGGAAAGGGGAAACATAGCATAAATATATGGAGATCATTTTGGGGAGTGATGAGTACTGTGAGGTTAGTGGGATGGGACTTGGCAGTGCTGCCTGTTGGGGCAGTCAGGGAGTCTCTAAGGAAATGTGAGTTAATGACTATGAGAAGAGCTGGGGAGAAAGAATTTCAGGAACAGAGAAGAACTGAAGCAGAAGCAGAAGGTCAGATAGCCTGTGTGGTGGAAGCAAAGACTA